>AWOL01S0091203.1:33062-77239 GCA_000715115.1 Nicotiana otophora | reverse complement strand
CGAATTTTTAGTGGAATAATTCGTAATTTATTATGGTAGTATTAATTCGAATATTTCGAATTAGTCCATAATAGGAAGCCTCGTTAATTAAATATTGCGGTCCCTGTTGTGCCTGAATAATTGAAAATTAAATGGAATTCTATTTCTTGGTAGAAAAGGAAGACACACCATGTTTAGGAAAATGTTTTAAACCCTAAAACATGTGGCTATATAAAGGGGTCTTATTCCATAAGAAGGCTATGGTTTTTACTGCACGTTTTTCCTACGAGAAACTCGCCCACACGAGTTTCGCGAATTCCGGGCATTATTCGGATCACACAGCAAAAGACCGTGGAACTGGAGGATGATCTCGTGGATGGTTTTTGCTTATGCTAGATAAGTATCGATTTTATGTTCGATTAAAATATGTGACTATGTATTGTCTATATAACATGCAAGTGATCCTGGCTATTGTTTCCGCTGTTTATACCTGTTTTCCATTAATTGGTATCACAACCTGCTTGAATCTACCTAGATAACATGATATATATTTGTATAGCTGTAGGATTATATACACGAATATGCTGTCGTGATTGGTGCATATTTTAGTCGCGTAATTCTGAGTTATTCGACTGTGTCTATGAGTTTGGTTTCGCCGATAACTTTGACGCGTAAATCTAGATAATGTTTAGATCTATTTAAAAGTGATTGTATGCATCGTATTCTGCTGTTTCCTTTTGGTACCCTGTAAACGATAACTATCAGGGGACAAGGTATAAAAGCCTTCGTTTTCATTATTTCATTACAAAGGGTTCTTAGTGATTTGGCCATGTAAAGTAATGGAAAAAGGGAACCTGGTTGCTGTGATAAGGCAACTTAAGTTGCCGAGTAAGTTTCTAACTTGTGGATTTAAGCAATATTATTTGTTAGTTAAAAGGAACACGTAGGGTTGAAGGAAGTTGCTTGGCGGCGCAGTAGCTATGAAAGCATAGTTTTTCTTTGGTTTAACTCAGGGGCGTCTTTCTTTTGTAAGATTCCTTCGTGATTTGCATCAATCTTAAATATTTTCTTAACTTTGAGTCCTATCTTTGATGATGCACTTAAGGGATTTGACGGCGGATATTAGATTTCTGCCGATGGAATCAAGTTTTATTTGGTTATTGTCTAATATGAAATTGATTGTAGTTTTAAAAGGAAATAATTACAAAGTGCCTGGCTTCACGTGAGGGGTGGCAGTTGTAATTAATTATATGGAGTATTTCTTTTGAAGTGGATTAGTCTTTACTTATCAAAAAGAATTCTTAGTTATAAGAAATCTTATTCTCCCAAATTACATTGTGGTGGCAGAGTAACGACCCTATTTAATTAGGGTAAGAGTTATTCTCTACTTTGTTATGATAAGGGTTATAATTATATGAACACGGATTTTCTCCTTTTTGTATGTATATTACAATGTATAACTAAGAATTTATGATAAATAAATTGTTACTGCAAATATAGTTTGTTTATTTGAAATCATTGAAAATTCTTAATATTTTATATGTATGAGATGATATCTTACATGTATTAAGAATTTATGATTAATAAAAAGGTACTATCGAAGTAGTTTATTTATTTGAAATCATTGAGAATTCTTAGTAATTCTATACATGACATATAAATTAAGAATTTATGATTAATAAATAGGTACCACTAAAGTGACTTATTTATTTTGATTCATTGAAAATTTCGTAATAGCTTTATGCATGTGTGATTATGTCAATGCATGAATTGATCAGAGTTATGGTTAATAAATAGGATCCACTAAAGTAGTCTATTTATTTAGGTCATTGAATATTCTCAATATACCATGTGTAAATTGACTTTGATTAGTGTACGCTTGTGGTGGAGGTCTTATATACCCAAATGATATTTACCACTAGATGCAAGTAACACTACATTTATTCATGAGAAGAGATATTAAGGATTTCATCCAAAAGGATGAAAGTAATATCTTGGATTCTCATGTGTATAAAACGGGAGGATAATTTGGTGTAAGAGTCAGTTTCATGTACTTTACACAAAAGGACCGACATAATGTATGTCTTGTGCTCATGGAATAATTATAAGGATAATAGAAATCATGATCATATTTATTTTAATCCCTAAAAATGTCTAAAACGGTTATTCTCCGAATTTGGTGATAGATTTGGAGGTCATATTATTGCCAAATTCCAATTGACATGAAATTTGGTAGGTCCATTGAAAACGACCTAGTGAGAAACACTCATTGCTATCAGTGAATCATGTCATTTTTCGTGTTTCGAGGGCGTTTAGATGGGGTTTTAAACAATTTATTGGATTAAATAAACTTTCAATATGAAAAACTATTCTTTATATATCGGTTTTATTTGTGTTAAATCGGGAACATGATTGCACATGATGATTTAACTTATTATGATATATGAAAAGAATGCAAATCACATTGATTTAATCTCTAATTCGCCAGAAGCAATAAATCCGAATTTGGTATAGTTTTGGTCATCATGAATTTCATGATCTCCAATTGACCTGAAATTTAGTGGGTCCATCGAAAACGACCTGATAAGAAATACTCATTGCGTTGTAGTGAATTACGTCGTATTTCGGTAGGTTGGGATCGTTTAGATGGATTTTTTAGCGGTTTGCGGGATTAAAAATGTGATTTGGATATGAAAAGTCATTCCTTTTATGTCAGTCTTATTTTTTGTTAAAATCTAGAATATGATGACCTATATTTATTAAACACGAATTAATATATGGTTGGAATGTATGCCATATTTTAAATTCCCAAAAATACTTAAACGGTACTTTTTTCGAATATTGAAACTTAATTCTCAAAGAAAATACATGGATGCGATTAAATGGTGATAGAAATTAACCCTTATGATCTCCACTATCTATTTATGGTGAGATTATAAATTTACACGTCGACTTTAGGTCTTCCTCCATATGGGATGAATTTGTTATGAACTCACTTAGTATAATTACTAGTTATTGATAATCTGTATTGACTCTCCATCTGAGTTTACACGTTGAGTCAATTTTGTAATTATAATGCAACCATGATTAAGTGGTGACATGAATATGTTTCTATGGTCTCCCACTATTAATTTGAAGTGAGTATAAATTTACGCGTCGACTTTAGATCTTCTTACATATCGGATAAATTTATTGCAAGCTCACTAGGTGAAATACTAGTTATTGATATCATGTACTTACTCTCCATCTGAGTATACATATTGGGTCAATGGAACTAGAGTTATTAATTATGATGTTCACTTGACTTAAATTAACAGTATACTCTCCATCTGAGTTTGGTCTGTTTTAATTTATTGGAGTGAATAATCTAGCATTACATGTATATGTTGCATGAGTAGTTCTTTTTCCATCGAAATTTGCTATTCAAGGTGCATGAATATATGTGTGTAGTGCGTTTGAAATTTTGCATTAAATGGTTATATATAAGTGACTTGTCACGACCCCAAATCCCTTCCGTAGGATGTCGTGACGGCACCTAGTCTCTAAGACTAGGTAAGCCTAAGAAAAATACAAAAACATCAAATAAAAACTTAAAATTTCAAAAACTTCAACAATTTCATCAATATTTATAGGCTCAATACGTACAATTTCCCAAAACCCGGTATGCTGAACAATCATATACATCATTGTCTATCAAAGACACAAAAAATAGGAAAATAGGGTAGAAGGGGACTCCGAGATCTACGGGCACGGGCGAGTGTATCTTGAAGTCTCCAAGCAACAACACAACGCACTAATACCGAGGCTGATAAGATGTACCTGGATCTGTACAAAATATGTGCAGAAGCATAGTATGAGTTGTGATGACCCAAAATGTAATTTTTAAATTTAATAAGTAATTTTGTGTTCTATGACCTCGAAAAACACTATTTATCATTCCTCGACTTACGTGCACTGTCCGTATAATTTTTCGGAAAGTTTTTATGTGAAAATGGATTAAATGTGAAATAGAGCTTTAAAACTCAACTAAGTTGACATTGGTCAACGTTTTGAGTAAACGGACCCGGATCAGTGTTTTAATAATTTCGGTAGGTCCAATCGTAATTTGGGACTTGGGCATATGTCCGGAATCGAATTCCGAGGTCCCTAGCCCGAGATATGGAATTTTGATGAAAAATTAAATGCTTGAAAGCTTAATGATTTTTAAGAAATTACTGATGTTGGATTTATTGACCTCGGGTCCGTATTTTAGTTTCGAAGCCCGGTATAGGTCCACTATAATATTTATGACTTGTCTGCCAAATTTGGTGAGACTCGGAGTTGATTTGACGTGATTCGGACGCCCGGTTGTAAACAAGTATAAGTTTTAAAGTTTTCTTGAAAATTTCCTTTGATTTGGTGTCTGATTCGTAGTTCTTGGTGTTATTTCGGAGATTTGATCGCGCGAGCAAGTTCGTATGATATTTTAGGACTTGGGTGCATATTTGGTTTGGAGTCCCGAGGGCTCGGGTTGGTTTCGGGTGGTTAACGGATCATCTTTGGACTTGAGGAAACTGTAGAAACCTGCTTCTGGTTTCCTTTTTTGCGTTCGCAAGGGGAGTCTCGCGTTCTCGAAGAGCAAATTGGGGCTGGCACATTTTGTGTTTCGCGTTCGCGACAGAGAGAACGCGTTCGTGAAGGCTTGGGATGTGAAACTTCGCGTTCGCGATCAAAGCCTCGCGTTCGCGAAGGGAAAGAGACTGGCCAGGTCAATTGCCTTCGCGTTCGCGAAGTAGCCCTCGCGTTCGCGAAGAGTAAAAGTTGGACAGCACAAAGTTGTGCTTCGCGTTCGCAAGAGTACCTTCACGAACATGAAGGGTAAAAATCCCATAAACAGAACTTAAGTTCTGGAAATGGGGTTTCGACCTATTTTCAACTCCTTCCCATTTTTGAGCTCGGTTAAGGCGATTTTTGGGCGACTTTTACGGGTAAACATTGGGGTAAGTGTTCCTTATCCTATATTGATTATATTTCATGATTCCATACTCGTTTATATCTTGAATCCGTGAATTTATGGAAGAAAAATCAGATTTTTCTAAAATCTTCCAAAAACGAAAATTTAAGATTTGAAGGTCCATTTGACATCGGAATTGGATTGTTTCTGTATGGTTGGACTCGTCTCGGAATGGGTGTTCGGATTTAGTAAGTTTTTTCGAGATTTAAAATATGGGTCCCACTACCGAATATTTTAATAAATTTCGCATTTTTATCCGGAAAATTAATAAATTCATATGAAATTAATTCCTAATATTCGTATTGAATATATCGAATTGCTTGTGAATAGATTTGAAGATTTTCGAGATAAGTTTAAAAGGAAAAGCTGTGGTTGAATAGTTGATTGGAATTTGCAAAACGAGGTAAGTGTCGTGGTTAACCTTGACTCGAGGGAATAGAAGCCTTAAATTATTTGTTATGTGAATTGCATGTGAACGACGTATAGGTGAGGTGACGAAGGTCTATACGTCGTCAAATTAATTGTTTGCCTGCTTACTTGAAAAATCATAAATTATTTTAAATCATAAATTAATTATTATAATAATTATTTCTCTCATATTCTTTGTCAAATATTAATTCTTGAATTCCTGCATTAATTGTTACACGCTATTTGAATTATGTGTTTAATTGTTATTTGACATTTAACATATTAAATATTAAACTGCCTATTTTCTCCCTGATTCCCATTATAATTTGTTATTTGTCATTGTTTGTTTCATGATTAAATCATAATTATTGAATGCTTGTTGTCTTATAATTTTATATTAATTGTTACATTTATTGCGAAAATTTCTTTTATAAGAATTGGTAAATGAATATGTTGGAGGAGCGGGTTGTACGCCGCAACAAGATTGATTAAAATGAATATATTGGAGGAGCGGGTTGCATGCCGCAACAGACTTATTAAAAGTCCATATTGGAGGATCGGGTTGCACGCCGCAACAGACTTATTAAAAGTCCATATTGGAGGATCGGGTTGCACGCCACAACAGACTTATTAAAAGTCCATATTGGAGGATCAGGTTGCACGCCGCAACAGACTTATTTAAAAGTCGACATACATATATATATATTGGGGGATCGGGTTGCACGCCGCAAGAGACTTGATTAAAATGAATATATTGTGAGAGCGGGATGCACGCTGCAATAGAATTGAATGTGAATATATTGTGAGAGCGGGTTACACACTACAACAGAATTGAATGTTAATATATGGTAAGAGCGGGTTGCACGATGCAACAGAATTGATGGAAATGATAATTGGTTATGACTGCTGAGTTGATTTCAATTATTATAAATGAGTTACCTGAATTATTTCTATTATTGTTGTTGTTACTAATATTACGTACATGTTAGTGTAAGTGACCCGCCTTGGCCTCGTCACTACTTCGTCGATGTTAGGCTCAGCACTTACCAGTACATGGGGTCGGTTGTACTAATACTACACTCTGCACTTCTTGTGCAGATTTTGGAGTTGGTCCCAGCGGCGTACCATAGACTTGCTCGGATTTCAGCTACCAGAGGAGACTTGAGGTATAACTGTATGGCGTCCGCAGTTCTGAAGTCCCCATCTATTTTTACTTTAGCTGTGTGTTTATTTCCAGACAACTTTATTTTATTCAGACCTTTATTTGTATTTATTCTAGAAGCTCGTGCACTTGTAACACCAATTCTGGGATGGTATTTAGACACCATTACATTTTTGGATTATTTCACTATATTTCAAACTTTGCTTCAGCTTTTGTTTCCTTGATTATTAATAATGTAAAGATTGTTTAAAAATTGGTTAATATTATTCTGACGTTGGCTTGCCTAGCAAGTGAAATGTTAGGCCCCATCACGGTCCGAAGATGGGAAATCCGGGTCGTGACATGAGTACACCACAATGGTACCTAGTAAGTTCCAAGCCTAACCTCGGTAGAGTAGTGACGAGGTCAGGTCAAGGCCCTACTGGAGATAATAAGAAAGAAGACAGAGATAATATGATATAATGAAAATGACAGGGAAGTGAACAATAAAGAATTTACGGGAAATAACAACACGGAATCAAGGAAAGCCAGTACAACACGAAATGAAAACAAGAATTTTACATGTTAAGGAAAATAAGAACCAAATAATACAACAAATAAAGAATATCAACAGGGGCATTCCCGAGGTACCGCCTTATAGTACCAAATCGTAAAAACAAATCATAGTCTTTCCTTATATCACCACAGGAGCCTTTATATTTGGTTTTTGAAAATCGTTTTCCCAAAATAGCATCCCACGTTTTAGCCCACCTTATCACACCGCATGGCTTTTAGTAGTTCCCCCACTAGCCACGCGTATCATGCCCATCTTATCTCATCGCATGTATTTCAACACCCAGATTTATACCACCGCATGTGTATCAATAATCACAATGGCATGGTAGAAACCCCGTGCAATAATAACAATTGCATGGCAGAAATCTCATGCAAACAATAACAACCGCCCGACAGAAATCTCGTACAACAATAACAACGGCACGACAGAAACCTCGTGCAAACAATCGCCTCAACAATAACACTAAAGCCAAAACACAACAACTGAATAAATGATATTCCAAGGATAGCAATTTCAAGTAAAGAATTCCCACAGTGAAGTAATGAACACGGAAATCAGGAAAAGCAAGTAATTCAACTAAACATGTGATACAAGTTACAAATAGGAGGTAAGACAAGTAGACATGTGCAATTAGGCTAAACATGATGACTATAACGTGCTAAAGTAACTCAATTAAGGCATGGAAAGGAAACTATATAGCAAAACCAGAATTTCAACATTTAGCCCGTGTACGCACTCGTCACCTTGCGTACACGACCTTCACATATCACAAATTATCACTAAAATACCAAATCCTAAGGGGAATTTCTCCCACAAAAGGTTAGACAAGTCACTTATCTCAAACCACGCTCAATTAATCAATTAGAAGGCCTTTCCCTCGATTTTCCAACTCCAAACGACTCGAATCTAGCCAAAAGAATTTCATACTATATATATATATATATATATATATAACTATAGGAAACTAATTTAAATAATAAAATAATGATCTTAGCTAAGAATTGAAAAATCGCTCCAATAAGTCGATCCGGCTCACGTCTCGGAACCCGACCAAAATTATAGAAACCGAACACCCATTCGATATCGAGTCCAACCATATAAAAATTACACAAATCCGAAATGAAAATCTCACTCAAATCCCCAAAATTCAGCCTAAGAAGTTTCCTCCAATTTCCCCAATATTCAACCCAAATCCCTAATTAAATGATAAAATTAATGATAAATTAAGGGAAATTAATCAAAAACGAGTTAAGAACGCTTATCCCAACAATCCCTCTGAAAAGCCTTCAAAATATCGCCTCAATCTGAGCTCTCAAGTACAAATGGTGAAAAATGACATAAACCCTTGATTTTGAAACTTAAATCTGCTGCCTAGATATTCCTTCTTCGCGAACACGAAAATTGCCTCGCGTTCGTAAAGCACAAAAATGTCACTGGCCCAGTTTTCCTTTTATGCGAACACGAGGGTCCACTCGCGAATGCGGTGCACTGATCCCTCATAGCTACGTGATTGCGAATGACTTCACGTGATCGCGATGATCAATCGCGCGTGAATCCCCAGCCTTCTCTTTCCTCTACGCGAACGCGATCGAACCCACGCGTTCGCGGTTCATTGCTACACCAACTTATGCGATCGCAAACCCAGTCTCGCGAATGCGTAGAACAAAACCCTAGTTGCCACCATTAATACTTTGCGAACGCGGCCCCACTCTCGCGATCGCGTAAAACAACACCAGCACCAGCAAAATCTACAATCTCCCATGTTCCAAATGCGCCGAATATGATCCGAATCACACCTGAGACCCATGGGACCTCAAACAATTATTCCAAAAATTCCTAAAACATCATACGAACTTAGTCGAGCCTTCAAATCACATCAAACACTACTAAAACCATGAATTGTGCTTCGATTTAAGCCTAATGAACTTTTGAACTTCTAACTTGCACATCCGATGCCGAAACCTATCAAATCACGTCCGATTGACCTCAAATTTTGTACACATGTCCTAAATGACATTACGGACCTATTCCAAATTTCGTAATCGATGTACGACCCCGATATCAAAAAGTTCACTCCCGGTCAAGCCTTCCAAAAATTTTCCAACTTTCCAACTTTTGCCAATTTACGCCGAAACAACCTACGGACCTCCAAACCAACATCCAGACACGCTCCAAAGACCAAAATCTCCATACAGAGCTATTAGAACCGTCAAAAATACATTCTGGAGTCGACTTCACTCAAGTCAAACTACGGTCAACTCCTATGACTTAAACTTCTAATTTAGGGACTATGGGTCCCATTACACTCTGAAACTCTCCCGAACCTGACACCAAGCACCTTGACAAGTCACATGACCATAAAATTAAATAGAGGGAGAAATAAATAGGGGATTGGGGCTAATATTCTCAAAACCACCGACCGGGTCGTTACATACTCCCCCTCTTAAAACAAACATTCGTCCTCAAACGAGTATAGAGACATACCTGAAGTGGTGAAAAGATGAGGATAACGGCAACACATATCCTGCTGGTCTCCCAAGTTGCCTCCTCGACCGGCTGACCCCTCCACTTGACCTTAACTAAAGCAATGTTCTTTGACCTCAACTTTCGGACTTGCCTGAACAAAATGGCCACCGGCCCCTCAACATAAGATAGATCCTTGCCCAACTGGACTAAGCTGAAGTCTAACACATGTGATGGATCACTGTGATACTTCCGGAGCATAGAGACATGGAACACTAGATGAACTGTCGCTAGACTAGGTGGTAGTGCAAGTTTGTAGGCCACCTCTCCAACCCTCTCAAGAATCTCAAAAGGTCCGATATACCTAGGGCTCAACTTGCCCTTCTTCTCGAACCTCACAACACCCTTCATGGGTGAAACCGGGAGCAAGACCCGCTCCCCAACCATGAATGCTACATCGCGAACCTTTCGATCCATATAACTTTTCTTCCTGGATTGGGCTGTACGGAGTCGATCCTGAATCAATTTAACCTTTTCCAAAGCATCCTGAACCAAGTCTGTACCCAACAGCCTAGCCTCACTCGGCTCAAAATAACCCATTGAAGACCGGCACTGCCTATCATACAAAGCCTCATATGGGGCCATCTGAATGCTCGACTGATAACTGCTGTTGTAGGCAAACTCCGCAAGTGGAAAGAACTGATCCCAAGAACCCCCCAAATCCATCACACACGCACGAAGGGTATCCTTCAATATCTGAATAGTGCGCTCAGACTGTCTATCCGTCTGAGGGTGAAATGTTGTACTCAACTCTACCCGAGTACCCAAATCATGCTGTACGGCTCTCTAGAACTGTGATGTAAACGGCGCACCCCGGTTAAAGATGATAGATACCGGCACGACATGAAGCCTGAAAATCTCGTGAATGTACACCTGAGCTAGCTGCTCTGAAGAGTAAGGAGTCACCACTGGAATGAAATGAGTTGACTTGGTCAATCTATCCACAATCACCCAAACTCCATCGAACTTCCTCTGAGTCCGTGGGATCCCAACAACAAAATCCATAGTAATCCGCTCCCATTTCCACTCCGGAATCTCTAGCTTCTGAAGCAATCCACCTGGCCACTGATTCTCATACTTCACCTGCTGTGAATTTAGGCACCGAGATTCATTCTCCTCCACCAATAATGCTGCCTCAGGTCCTGATACATCTTCGTGGCACCTGGATGCATGGAGTACCGCGAACTGTGAGCCTCCTGGAGAATCCACTCACGCAAGCCATCTACATTAGGCATACATAGCCTGCCTTGCATCCGTAATACACTGTCATCTCCAATATTGACCTCCTTGGCATCGTCGTGCTGAACAGTGTCTTTGAGGACAAGCAGATGGGGGTCATCATACTGACGCTCTCTGATACGATCATAAAGAAAAGACCAAGAAACCACACAAGCCAAAATTCAGCCCGGCTCAGAAACATCCAATCTAACAAACTGGTTGGCCAAGGCCTGAACATCCAAGGCTAATGGCCTCTCTACTACCGGTAGATATGCTAAGCTGCCCAAACTCTCTGCCTTGCGACTCAAGGCATCGGCCACTACATTGGCCTTCCCGGGATGATACAGAATGGTGATCTCATAGTCCTTAAGAAACTCTAACCACCTCCGCTACCATAAGTTAAGATCCATCTGTTTGAGAAGATGCTGTAGACTCCGGTGATCGGTGTAGACCTTACAAGGGACATCGTACAAATAGTGCCGCCAGATCATCAAGGCATGAACAATAGATGCTAGCTCGAGGTCATGGATAGGATAATTCTTCTTATGCTCCTTAAGCTATCTAGATGCGTTGGCAATCACCTTACCGCCCTGCATCAACACCGTGCCGAGACCAATGCACGACGCAGTACAATACACACTATAAGACCCCGAACCTGTGGGCAATACCAATACTGAGGCTGTAGTCAAAGCAGTCTTAAGCTTTTGAAAGCTCTCCTCACACTCCTCGGTCCACCTAAATGGAGCACCCTTCTGGGTCAATTTGGTTATAGGTGCTGCAATAGATGAGAAACCCTCTACAAATCGACGGTAATACCCCGCCAAACTAAGAAATCTCTGAATATCCGTAGCTGAGGACGGTTTGGGCCAACTCTGTACTGCTTCAATCGTCTTCAGATCTACCTTGATCCCCTCACTCGACACTACATGGCCAAAAAATGCCACTGAATCTAGCCAGAATTCACAATTCAAAATTTTTGCATATAACTTATTTTCTCTCAAGGTCTAAAGCACAATCCTCAGGTGCTGCTCATGATCCTCCCGACTCCAGGAGTATAACAGAATGTCGTCAATAAACACAATAACGAACGAGTCAAGATAAGGCTGAAATACACTGTTCATCAAGTGCATGAGTGTTGTTAGGGCGTTGGTCAGCCCAAAAGACATCACAAGGAACTCGTAATGTCCATACCGAGTCCTGAAGGCAGTCTTCGGGATATCTGGCTTCCGAATCTTCAACTGATAATAGTTTGAATGCAAGTCGATCTTAGAGAACACTCTGGCATCCTGTAACAGATCAAATAGGTCATTAATACGTGGCAATGGATACCTCTTCTTCACTGTAACCTTGTTCAACTGGCGATAATCAATATACATACGCATAAAACCATCTTTTTTCTTTACAAATAAGACTGGAGCACCCCAAGGCGACACACTGGGCCAAAGAAAGCCCTTATGAAGAAACTCTTGCAACTATTCTTTTAACTCTTTCAACTCTGATGAGTCCATACAATAGGGTGGAATAGAAATGGGCTTAGTGCCCGGTAACAAATCAATACCAAAGTCAATATCTCTGTCGTGCGGCATGCCCGGAAGATCCGCCAGGAATACATTTGGATAATCCCTCACTACCGGAACTGACTCGACGGTAGGAGTATCAACACTGTCATCTCTCACATATGCTAGATATGCATCACACCCCTTCTCAACCATCCGCTGTGCCTTTAGAAATGAAATAGCCCTGCTAGGAACATAATCTAAAGTACCTCCATTCTAACCGCGGTAGACCTGGCATAGCCAAAGTCACCGTCATGGCGTGACAATCAAGGATATCATGATTGGGCGATAACCTGTCCATGCCCAAAATAATATCAAAGTCTACCATACTGAGCAACAATAAATTGGCTCTGGTCTCAAAACCACCGAGAACAACTAAACACGACCGATACACATGGTCAACAATAATAGAATCTCCCACAGGTGTAGACACATAGACATGAGAACTCAAACAACCACGGGATACGCCCAAATACGAAGCAAAATAACATGCCACATATGAATAAATGGAGCCTGGATAAAATAAGGCGGATGCATCTCTCTGACAAACCGGAACAATACCTATGATGACAGAGTCAGATGCAACTGCCTCCGTCCTAGTAGGAAGAGCATAATATTTGGCCTGGCCTCCCCCTCTAGGGCGACCTCTACCTGCCCGACCTCCACCTCTAGCTGGCTGTGCAGGTGGGGTGGAAGCTAGTACGACGACCATGGACTGAGAAGCCTGAGAGCCCTACGGAATACGCAGAGCCTGAGTAGTCTGTAGAGGTGCACCCCTCCTGAGTTTGGGGAAATCCCTCACCATATGATGAGTGTCACCACACTTAAAACAAGCCCTCGGAGGACGTGGCTGCTATGGCTGGCTCGGGCATGATCGCCTGGACTGACCACTGAAAGCACCCCTTGAAGGAGGTGCACTAGACAATGGCGGTTCATAATAGGGAGCCTAAGGCCAAGGAGTGGTTGGAATACTACTGGAAGCGAGAAGTGCAAAATGATATGACGACTCTCATAGCCCCTACCATGACTAGCTGTAGCTGGGGCACGGGTACCACTGTATGTGCCTGAATCTCGAGACCTCTTGGCTTCCCTTTCCTCTCTCTCCCGAGTCAACATACCCTCCAATCTCCAAACAATTCCCACTACCTACTAGTATGCGATGTCCATCTCCATCTCTCAGGCCATGCTAAATCTGATACTGGGGTTGAGACACTCGATAAATCAATGGACCCACTCTCTAACAGTAGTAACCAAGGCTGGTGCATGCCTAGCCAAATCACTGAACCAGACCGCATACTTTGACACGGTCATAGAAACCTGGCGCAACTGCTCAAACCTTGCATGCCATGCATCTCTGAGACTCTGGGGAACATACTCCCTCAAGAGCATATCCGAGAACTGAGTCCAAGTGAGTGAAGCTGCCTTGGCCGGACTACCCAACTCATATGCTTGCCACCACTGATAAGTCGCTTCCCTAAGTTGGAACAAAGTGAAAACAACCCTACTAGACTCCGCAATACCCATAGTATGGAGGATACAGTGGCACTCCTCAAGAAAACCCTGGGCATCCGCTGATGCCAAGTAGCTAAAAGTAGGAGGGTGGTACTTTTTGTACCTCTCAAGCCTGAGCTCCTCCTCCTCAAAAGCCACTGCCCTAACCTCACACTGAACTTGGGCTACCGGCTGCACTGGTATGACCTCTGGGACCTGGTCAACCTAGACCCGCTACTCTGGGGTACGGGCGGCAGGAGATTGTGTTCCTCCACAGCCTGAGATATGGCAGGAGCAAGTGGGATCAACTCTGCCTGAGCTAAAGTTCCGAACATGTTCAGAAATTGGGCGAGAGTCTCCTAGAGAGCTAGTGCAGTAGCAGGCATCTCAAGTGCCTGCCCTCAAATTGGAGCTACTGGTGGCTCCTCTGTAGCAGCTCGAGCGGGTGCTCTGGCTGCTCCACGTGGACGTCCTTGGCCTCTACCTTGGCCCTGGCCTATCGCGGCTCTAGCACGGGGTGCGGGTGCCTAGTCATCTGATCCAGCTTTACGTGTCCTCACCATCTGTGCGAGAATAGAAAGATAGAAATTTGGAATTTGAAGTCAACTATTTCGCACGATAAGGAATCAAAGAAGTGAAGCTTTTCCTAATAGTTTCATACCCTCTCGAAGATAAGTACAGACGTCTCTGTACCGAGTCGCGTGACTCTACTAAACCTGCATGTGACTCATAACACCTATAAACCTAGAGCTCTGATACCAACTTGTCACGACCCCAAATCCCCTCCGTAGGATGTCATGACGACACCTAGTCTCTAAGACTAGGTAAGCCTAACAATATGCGGAAACATTAAATAAAAACTTAAAATTTCAAAAACTTCAACAATTTCGTCAATAGGTTATAGGCTCAATACGTACATATTCCTAAAACTCGGTGAGATGTGAGTCACAAGCGCTAGATACAATGCTAAACAATCCTATACATCATTGTCTATCAAAGACATAAAGAAATAGGAAAATAGGGTAAAAGGGGACTCTGAAGCCTGTGGACGCGGGTAGGTATACCTTGAAGTCTCCAAGCAGCAACACAACACAATAATAACAAGGTTGATAGGATGTACCTAGATCTGCATAAAACATGTGCAGAAGCGTAGTATGAGTACACCACAACGGTACCCAATAAGTGCCAAGCCTAAACTCGGTAGAGTAGTGACGAGGTCGGGTCAAGGCCCTACTGGAGATAATAAGAAACGAGACAAAGATAATATGATATAATGCAAATGACAGGGAAGTGAACAATAAAGATTTTACGGGAAATAATAACACGAAATCAAGGAAAGCTAGTACAATACGAACGGAAAATAAGAATTTTACATGTTAAGGAAAACAAGAACTAAACTGTCACGACCCAAAATCCACCTAGTCGTGATGGCACCTAACCCAACCCGTTAGGTAAGCCAATTAACAACTATCCAATTTAAATGGGATTTATTAAAAAAAGAAATGATAATAAAATTGCTTTTATATAAGAATTCCCAAGAGCTGGTAGTACAAATCATGAGCTTCTAAGATTTAGAGTTTACAAAGCTAGTATGAAATAAATACATCATCTGTTCGAATATACATAAATAGATTTTTATAAGTCTAGGGCTACCATGAACAAGAGGTAGTTGTAACTGGAATGCAGGTACAACTCATGAGCTTCAAATCCAGCTCCCGCCGTGCATAACAACATCAACATCCAACATCTGCACGCAAGGTGCAGAAGTGTAGTATGAGTACAACCGACCTTATGTACTCAATAAGTAACAAACCTAACATCTGGTTGAAAGTAGTAACGAGCTGAAACAAAGGCTGGAGTCCAACACCAATAGCCAACAACAGTTCATAAAAACATAATAAAAGTGATAAAAGAAGTAACTCAGAGATATAGTGCTCAGCTCATTCACAGTTCCAAAAAATAGGCATGCTTTACAAGTATGTCAGTGAAAACCCAAATTGTTTACCGAAATCACCAAAATATGAGTACGTTTGTAAAACTGTGATTTTCCATAAGACTTTCAACAGGTAAATGTTTCATTTTCAAATGGCATGAGGAAAGTACATCTCTATGCCTACATACCAATGTGTATGTGAAGTCATGAATGATGCAATATTGTACATCATGAGAAAAATACATCTCTATGCTTGTATGTCAAGTGTGCATGTCGAATGCAATGCAACTCAGTGATAAAACCATATGCATACTCTCAGAGTATCAATTCACTCATTCCTCCCAGTCACTCAGTCCTCACAGTCACTCAGTCCTTCCAATCACTCAATCCTCCCAATTGCTCGGCACTCGCACTCAGCAGGTACCTGCGCTCATTAGGGGTGTGTACAGACTCCGATGGGGCTCCTTCAACCCAAGCGCTATAACAAGCCAATCATGGCATAAATCAATAAAACATGTTGTGGCATGCAGCCCGATCCCATCAATATCCTCACCATCATTCCCTCGGCCTCACTCAGTCATCAATCTCTTCGGTCTCTCGGGATCACAATATCATGAAAATTAGCCCAACATGATGATATGATGTATCAATAAATAGTAACAGAGACTGAGATATGATATGCAAATGAATGCGTATGGCTGAGTATGTAATTGAAATGTAAGCAAATAACTCAACAGCAGAAATGATCTCAGTGGGTCCCCAACAGGATAAGCATATAGCCTAGACATGATTTCTAACATAGATCACAACCCAATTACTCTAGACTGTAGAGATTTCATAGATACAAATAAGATTAGGTAACTACACAGTACCCCAGAAATAACCGAGTCACAATCTATACGGTGCACGCCCACATGTCCGTCACCTAGCATGTGCGTCACCTTAACACCAAACACATATCACGTATATTCAGGGTTTTATACCCTCAGCACCAAGTTTAGAAGTGTTACTTACCTCGAACAAGGTAAATCCAATATCGAGCAGGTCGAGCGATGCTCCAAAAATGCCATCCCACGCATACCGACCTCCGAACGGCTAGAAACTAGCCAAAAGAAACTCAAATACATCAAATCGAGTCTAAGGAAAAAATTCCAATTGATAGAGGTCGAATCTTTACTCAAAAGCTCAAAATCAACCAAAAATCAAACCCTGGCCCGCACCTGGGAACCAGACAAAACTCACAAAATCTGACAACCTATTCAATTACGAGTCTAACCATACTAGTTTCACTCAAATCCGACTCCGAATCGATGTTCAAAACCCAAAACCTTACTCTATGAAATTTAGGCTAAAACCCCTAATTTCTCTTTAAAATTCATAACCCAATTACCAAAAACGAAGATAAAATAACAAAATATAATCACAAGTGAGTCAAGAATGCTTACCCCAAGTCACATGGTAAAAATTGCTTCAAGAATCGCCTCAACCCGAGGTCTATAGCTCCAAATATGAACAAAACGACCAAACCCTCGATTTAAAAGCTTCTGCCCAGACATTTTCTCTTTTGCGGACAAATGAGCCGCTTCTGCAGCGTCACTTCTGCGACACGAGCTCCATTTCTATGGACTCCACTAGCCAATTAACCCCTCGCACCTGCGGATCTCCATCCGCTTCTGCGCAACCGCAGGTGCGAAGCCAAACACGCTTCCATGCTCTAGCTTGCTTCTGCGAGGCCGAAGATGCGCCCCAATTTCTGCACCTGCGAAGACTCCAAACTCTGCCCCTTTTCGATCCTGCGACCACTCTGCCGCTTTTGCGGCTCCGCACCTGTGCCCATAGCTCCGCAGGTGCGGTCACAACCAGAATCCCTGCCAAACCCCCCTTAACCAAATAGTTCTAAAATGATCTGAATCCTATCCAAAACGCACCCAAGCCCCTCGGGACCCCGGCCGAATATACAAACAAGTCCCATAACATAACGTGGACTTACTCGAGGCCCCCAATGACACATAACAACATCAAAATGACGAATCGCACCTCAAATCAAAATTTAATAAACTTTGAACTTTCAAAACATGCGTCGAAACATATCAAGTCAACCCAGAATGAACTCAAATTTTGCACACAAGTCTCAAATGACATAATGAAGCTATTCCAATTCCCGGAACCACAATCTGAATCCGATATCATCAAAGTCAACTTCCGGCCAAACTTATGAACTTTCCAATCCTTCGAATTTCCAACGTTCGCCAATTAGCGCCAAATCCTTCTAGAAATATCCAATTACAAATCTGGGTATACGCCCAAGTCCATAATCACCATCCGGACCTAACGAATCCCTCAAAACTTCTTTCCGGTATCAAATTCAAAAAAGTCAAACTTGGTCAACTCTTCCAACTTAAAGCTTAAATCATGAAATTCATTCTTCCATATCGATTCTGAATAACCTAAAAACCAAACCGACGATTCACATAAGTCATAATACATCATACAGAGCTACTCATTCCCTCAATCTATCGAGCGAAGTGTAAATGCTCGAAACGACCGGTAGGGTCATTACATCCTCCCCCACTTAAACATACGTTCATCCTCGAATGTGCCAAGAGTCGTTCCAAGGCCATCAAACCGCCGTGTAATCTTACCATGCACATATCCGGGGGTGATCCCATGTCATCATATTCCATATAGGCCTGGCAACACAACATAACTGAAGATCATTACTTCGACCTTAGCCCGTAAACCTTAGAATCCAATTTCCAGCATCCAAAATTTCCTACAAGACCCGAACCTCGCGTCTACGCACTGTACAAGTCTGAACAAGCTGTATCAAACCATAACCATAACCCATGATGTAATCACATGACCTACCACACGGCACGCATACTCGTAGCAAATTTTCTGATCACAGTAGCTGCTCAAAATAACCCAATACCAGTAATAAACCTCACATCAAACAAAACCTCATTTTAAAATCTTCGTACACTACCGATGATGAAAGAAACATGCAGAAACTCATAACCACTTATCAGATCAACAAACCATGAAGCTCCCTCTCCTTCGATAAGAACTATAGCCAATTTCTAAGCCGATCAACGAAATTATCCTTCCAAATATACCGCAAACAAATCTGATAGCACCCATTCTAGGTCCAATGACCTTACTTTATCAAGCCCATCTATCCTATTGACATGCCACACCAATGCTACCTAGAATCACAACCCATGCAATCCATTCACTAATAAGCAGCAACTCAAATATACTCAATCATTGAAAATGACTCAAACGAGAGAACCATCCCGCAACTTCAACAAGTACCACCACAACTGCAATGCTACAAACCCATCATAGCTAGTAGAACCAAGACACACGAATCTAAAACAAAGGATCATATCCCGACATATCCCAGCTGCAATGCGTGACCCCATCCAAACACTGATCCGTATGAAATACCTCTAGCTACCATGCTCAAAATCAAAAACCACGCGCAATTTGACATCAAGTACCCGAGGTGCATGACTGTAACCACGGAGAAGCAAATAACACAATATACCACAACCAGAAAAGGCCATAACCAAGGCACAATCAACCAGTCCACATCCCAATAACCATCTCGATCAAATTCTGCTATAAGGCCCAAATAGAACCGCACCATGTGTGCATATAACCAACAAATCACAACCCCTCGTAGCATAGAAGGGTAACTCATAGAACATATACGAGTAAAATCAATTCTAACCGAATGGCACATCCCTTAACAATAGCAGTACAAAGTCAACAAATCCGACCTGGTGCAGAATAAACATCCTCGTTGGGCCTACCAATGAGCCCCAAATCAACCCTGGTCATCCACAAATAGATAAATAATCCTCTGAAAGTCCACAATGACCTAACCATGACATATACTATCATCTGGCTAGCTTTGGACACGTCTTCACCGTCCACAACCACGAAACAATCTACTTCTAAGAACTCCTAGTCTCCAAATCTGTAGAACACACGAATCACCATATCTGATCCCAACTCCACCGCACGAATGTCTAACATATCTCCCATACATGATCATCCCATGAGAATACTTCCATAATTCTTCTGTGCCACATAGAAAAATCTGAATATCAGTAGTCGATCAACCAGGCGAGTACCGCAATACCAATGAAGCATACGTAAGTCAACACTCAGTGCACCTTCTTAAATGTACGCCCTCCTCGGGCAATACCAAGTAGTAATATCATTCATCTAGTCATCTGAAACCGCCCATGTTGTCTAAGCATTCATGCCCTTCTTTTCAAAACTAAAATGTGACCTTCCAATTGCAAATCTTAATCCCACACAACATACCGCATCTATCATGAATATAAAAGGTACGAGAATCAAATAATCAACTATGAGTCACAAGCAAACTACATACTCAGTTAGCCATGAACCTTCCACTTGATCTCATCTAGGAGAAAATCACAACGCTCCTCACGCCAGCCGAAAATATACACCTCGAACTGTGGTAGAAACCATTGAGAACACTTTGAAATCCATTTGCACATAACCCAGCTATCAGAACCGAATCCCTCTAACTCAACCAAGTCACGCAAGTCGCCAAAACCCAAGAGCATTGCCATGAAACATATGTAAAAGCTCACCACATCATAAGTACCCAAAGAACCGATAATATCTGTTACCGTGCTGATCCAAGCTATTACCAAGTTGTCCTATTTCTCCGAGTTCCTTCCGAATTACCCTCAAATGGACATTTCGCTTGCCAAAATGCCACGATTCTTAACCAGAACTCACCCCACGAGATCCTAGCATAAAACCACACCGCCTTAAGGCCCATAAGCCGATGTATTTCCTCTCAAGCATCCCAAAAGTACCACAATCGAGACACCGACTCCGAAGAGTCCTTATGTGAACCTGAAACTATTTCCTTCACCTTCCTGATACTCAAATGCAGAATGCATAGTGATACAGAAATACCGCGAGTCCTGATACCTTCCAACGCAAATCTCAGAGTCTAGCCATATACAAATCTGAATAAATTCTCAATTGCCCCATATACATCTTGAATCCATTAGAACCTTCCCGAGAGTCATCCATTCTGCTCAAATCTCAATTGCGTCGCCCAAACAGGCCAAACGACTTATGCCCCATTAGCACAACAACCCCCAAAGCAGTAATCCACACCTTTAAGCAACTGAGTAATTTCCTACTCCACGCACACTATATCCTTCACCATTAACAACTCAATCATCCCATGATTCCCATATACCCATAAAGTGTAACATAATCCATATCCAGAAATTGCTTTACTATAAGCATTCTCGATCTCAACCTCCGCAAGTCATAACCGATCCACAAGTATGCCTCAGAACAAAACCAATACAACACGCAACCATGCAATCAAATCGTCAATATCAGACTCCCCCACTTAGCTCAATGCTATAGAATAGAACATCTGATAACTCACCATACCCATACTCTATTACTGCCATAATACCGTTGGGAGATTAAACTAAATCCTTCATAAGCTCACATAACACAAACCATATAGTACCTCAAATTATCTACTAAGCTTGCATACATCCACGTGAAGGTTAGGTCAACTTTCTCAACCAAATTCAAATTCAAATCTCAACACATATACTCCGCTGGTAGAAAGGAAACTCTCCACAAAATATTATGAGGATCACACCTCTGTAGATTACTCCGCAGGAGATAACCCACCTGCTTAGCCTTAAATTGACATCTTGCTATACCCTTTCGCAACCGCGATTGCTACGCCATCACTTAATCTTCCTAAGTTTGAACTCACCCAAGACATGAAAATCTACTTCGTTCCACAATTAAACAACATGAAAAATCTTTCAACACACTCAACTCGAGACTATACGTCATATCAAGACAACAATCTAGCGTCCAATAGTCCTTTTTATATCTCAAGAAAACTCTTTTCATCACATGCAAACCATCTAAACACATCCCGCAGTCACATCATACTCATCATATAGCCATCCAACCATTCATCGAGTCACAAATTCCATTCATAGGGACGCTACCAGACATATAAGTCCAAAAGCACGTGCTCACACAACCGAAATCCCCGTGCCCAAGCTACAGTCATAACACAGCCTCAAGTTCTCCAGACTGGCCCATCATCGGCACACCAAAAACACATCTCGCTCCTCATCCATGGAATCACAAGCCGGCGATGCACAGCTGATACCGAGCGCTCACATGCACACACGAATACATGGAGGGGATTCAAAGAATTATGTTTCCAGCTGAATCAATGCCGCACGATAAGGAAAGAAAGATGTGAAGTTTATCCTAAATTCCCTGTAGCCTCTCGAAGATAGGTATGGACATCATCATACCGATCCGCAAGACTCTACTAGACACTTGCTCATGACTTATAAAACCTATGAACCTAGATCTCTGATACCACCTTTTCACGACCCAAAATCCACCTAGTCAAGATGGCACCTAACCCAACCCGTCAGGTAAGCCAATTATAACCTATCCAATTTAAATGGGATTTATTAAGAAAAGAAATGATAATAAAACTGCTTTTATACAAGAATTCCCAAGGACTAGTAGTACAAATCATGAGCTTCTAAGATTTAGAGTTTACAAAGCTAGTATAAAATAAATACATCATCTGTCCGAATATACATAAATAGAATTTTATAAGTCTACGACTACCATGAACAAGAGGCAACTGTAACTGGAACACAAGTATATCTTCAAATCCAGCTCCAGCCGTGCACATCAACATCAGTATCCAACATCTGCACGCAAGGTGCAGAACTAGTGTAGTATGAGTACAACCGACCCTATGTACTCAATAAGTAGCAAACCTAACCTTAGGTGGAAAGTAGTGACGAGCTGGAACAAAGGGTGGAGTCCAACACCAATAGCCAACAACAGTTCATAACAACATAATAAATGCGATAAAAGAAGTAACTCATAGATATAGTGCTCAGCTCGTTCACAGTTTCGAAAAATAGGCATGTTTTTCAAGTATGTTAGTGAAAACCCAAATCTTTTACCGAAATCACCAAAATATGAGTATGTTGGTAAAACTTTAATTTTTCCCAAAACTTTCAATAGGTAAATGTTTCATTTTCAAATGGCATGAGGAAAGTACATATCTATGTGTATATGTTAATATGCATGTGAAGTCATGAATGATGCAATGTCGTACAACATGAGGAAAATACATCTCTATGCCTGTATGTCATGTGTGCATGTCGAATGTAATGAAACTCAGTGTTAAAACCATATGCATACTTTCAGAGTATAAATTCACTCTATCCTCCCACTCACTCGGTCATTACAGTCACTCAGTCCTCCCAATCACTCAATCCTCCCAATCGCTCGGCACTCGCACTCAGTAGGTACTTGCGCTCACTGGGGTATGTACAGACTCTAGAGGGGCTCCTTCTGCCCAAGCGCTATAACAAGCCAATCATGGCATAAATCAATAAGATAGGTTGTGGCGTGCAACTCGATCGCATCAATATCGTTACCATCAGGCCCTCGGCCTCACTCAGTCATCAATCTCTACAGTCTCTCAGGATCACAATGTCATGAAAATCAGCCCAACATGATGATGTGATATATTAATAAATAGTAACAGAGACTGAGATAGGACATGCAAATGAATGCGTATGGCTGAGTATGTAATTGCAATATAAGCAAATAACTCAACAGCAGAAATGACCTCAGTGGGTCCCCAATAAGATAAGCATATAGCCTAGACATGGTTTCTAACATGGATCACAGCCCAATTACTCTAGCACGTAGATATTTCATAGATACAAATAAGATTTGGTAACTACACAGTACCACAGAAATAACCGAGTCAGAATCCACACGGTGCACACCCACACTCCCACAAGCCCGTCACCTAGCATGTGCATCACCTCAACAACAAACACATATCACGTATATTCAGGGGTTCATACCCTCAGCACCAACTTTAGAAAAGTTACTTACCTCAAACAACCCAAATCCAATACCGAGCAGGACGAGCGATGCTCCAAAAATGCCATCCCGCGCATACCGACCTCCGAACGGCTAGAAACTAGCCAAAAGAAACTCAAATACATCAAATAGAGTCTAAGGAAACAATTCCAATTGATAGAGGTCGAATCGTTACTCAAAAGCTCAAAATCAACCAAAAATCAAACCCCGGCCCGCACCTCGGAACCTGACACAACTCACAAAATCGGACAACCCATTTAATTACGAGTCCAACCATACTAGTTTTACCAAAATCCGACTCCGAATTGATGTTCAAAACTTAAACACTCACTCTATGAAACTTTAGGCTAAAACCCCCAATTTCTCTTTAAAATTCATAACCCAATTACCAAAAACGAAGAAAAATCACGAAATATAATCACAAGTGAATCAAGAATGCTTACCCTAAGTCATATTGTCAAATATTGCTCCAAGCATCGCCTTAATCTGAGGTCTATAGCTCCAAATATGAACAAAATGTCCAAACCGTCGATTTAAAAGCTTCTGCCCAGCCATTTCCCCTTTTGCCGATAGATGAGCCACATCTGCGGCGTCGCTTCTGCGGCACGAGCTCCACTTCTGCGGACTCCACTAGCCAGCTGACCCCTCACACCTGCGGATCTCTACCACTTTTGCGCAACCACAGGTGCGAAGCCAAACACGCTTCTGCGCCCAAGACCACTACTTCTGCGGGGCCGCAGATGCACCCTAATTTCCGCACCTGCGAAGACTCCAAATTGCAACCCTTTTCGCTCCTGCGACTATGCTGCCGCTTTTATGGCTCCGCACCTACGCCCAAAGCTCCGCATGTGCGGTCACACCAGAATCCCTGCCAAACCCGCCTTAACCAAATAGTTCCCAAATGATATGAATCCCGTCCAAAACGCACATGAGCTCCTCGGGACCCATCCGAATATACAAACAAGTCCCATAACATAACGTAGACTTATTCGAGGCCCCCAATCACACATAACAACATCGAAATGATGAATTGCACCTCAAATCAAAATTTAATGAACTTTGAACTTTCAAAACATTCGTCGAAACATATCAACTCAATCCGGAATGAACTCAAATTTTGCACACAAGTCTCAAATGACAAAACGAAGCTATTATAATTCCCCGAACCACAATCCAAATCAAATATCATCAAAGTCAACTTCCACTCAAACTTATGTACTTTCCAAATTTTTTAATTTTCAACTTTCGCCAATTAGCGCTGAATCCTTCTAGAAATATCCAATTGCAAATCCGGGCATACGCCCAAGTCCAAAATCACCATCCGGACCTAACGGAGCACTCAAAACTTTGTTTTGGGTTCAAATTCACGAAAGTCAAACTTGGTCAACTTTTCCAACTTTAAGCTTAAATCATAAAATTCATTCTTTCAAATCGATTCTGAATAACCTAAAAACCACAACCGATGACTCAAATAAGTCATAATACATCATACGGTGCTAGCAAGCCCTCAAACTACTGAGCGAAGTGCAAATGCTCGAAACGACCAATCGGGTCGTTACACAAACAATACGGCAAATAAAGAATATCAACAGGGGCGCTCCCGAGGAACCGTCTCGTAGTCCCAAATTGTAAAACCAAATCACGGTCTTTCCTTATATCACCGCGGAAGCCTTTATATTTGATTTTTGAAAATCGTTTTCCCGAAATAGCATCCTACGTTTTAGCCCACCTTATCACACCGCATGGCTTCTAGTAGTTCCCCTACTAGCCACGCGTATCAAGCCTGCCTTATCTTACCACATTCAATTCGACACCCAAATCTTATACCATTGCATGCGTATCATAATAACAACCGCACGACAGAAACCTCGTTTAACAATAACAACAGCACGACAAAAACCTCGTGCAAACAACCAAACAATCGCCTCAACAATAACACGAAAGACAAAACACAACAACTGAATAAATGATATTCCAAGGATAGCAATTTCAAGTAAAGAATTCCCACAGTTAAGTAATGAACACGTAAATCAGGAAAAGCAAGTAATTCAACTAAACACGTGATACAAGATGCAAATAGGAGATAAGACACGTAGACATGTAAAATTAGGCTAAACATGATGACTATAATGTGCTAAAGTAACTCAATTAAGGCATGAAAAGGAAACTACGTAGCAAAACCGGAATTTCAACATTTAGCGCGTGTACGTACTCGTCACCTTGCACACACGGCCTTCACATATCACAAGTAATCATCATAATACCAAATCCTAAGGGGAATTTCCCCCACACAAGGTTAGACAAGTCACTTACCTCAAACCACGCCCAATCAATTAATTAGAAGGACTTTCCCTTGATTTTCAAACTCCGAACGGCTTGAATCTATCCAAAATAATTTCATACTACAAATATAACTATAGAAAACTAATTTAAATAATGAAAGAATGATCCTAGCCAAGAACTGAAAAATCAATCCAATAAGTCGACCCGGGCCCACATATCGGAACCCGACCAAAATTACACAAACCGAACACCCATTCGATATCGAGTCAAACAACAACAACAACAACAACCCAGTAGAATCCCATTAATGGGGTCTGGGGAGGATAGTGTGTACGCAGACCTTACCCCTACCCCGAAGGAGTAGAGAGGCTGTTTCCGAAAGACCCTCGGCTCATAAGATAATATTAGTATCACAACAACACTCATAAGATAAATAGCAATACCATGAAATTCAAAAGAAAGATGCAAAGCAAAGGGAGAGGGGAGATAAAGTGAAGGGAGACAATATTAGTACCGCCACAACAATCATAAGAAAAATAAGAACACCGTGAAATCCAGAGGAAGGATGCAAAGCAAAAGCGATAGCTAGTAAATAGGACATACACTAAAAAGCGAAATAGTAAGTCACAATATTGGCACTAGCTATCTTAGACAAAACCCCTAAATGGATAGTCCCACAATAGTACGAAGTAAGGCACGACTCAACTACCTCCTAACCTACAACCCTAATACTCGACCTCCACATCTTCCTATCAAGTGTCATGTCCTCAGAAATCTGGAGCTTCGCCATATCCTGCCTGATCACCTCTCCCCAATACTTCTTAGGCCGCCCTCTACCTCTTCTCGTGCCTTCCACCACTAGCTGCTCACACCTCCGTACCGGAGCATCTGGGCTTCTCCTCTGAACATGTCCGAACCATCTAAGCCTCGCTTCCCGCATCTTGTCATCAATGGGAGCCACATGCACCTTCTCCCGAATATCATCATTCCTAATCTTATCTATCCTAGTGTGCCCGCACATCCACCGCAACATCCTCATTTCTGCTACTTTCATCTTCTGGATATGTGAGTTCTTAACGGGCCAACACTCAACCCCATACATCATGGCCGGTCTAACTACCGCTTTATAAAACTTACCTTTGATTATCGGTGGCACTCTCTTGTCACACAAGACTCCAGATGCTAACCTCCACTTCATCCATCCTACCCCAATACGGTGTGTGACATCCTCGTCGATCTCCCCTCCCCCCTGGATAACCGAACCAAGGTACTTGAAGCTGCCTCTACTCGGGATGGCCTGCGAATCAAGCCTCACATCCTCGTCCACTTCCTCTGGCTCAGCGCTAAACTTACACTCCAGGTACTCCGTCTTCGTCCTGCTCAACTTGAAACCCTTAGACTCAAGTGCTTGTCTCCAAACCTCCAGCCTCTCGTTAACACCGACTCGTGACTCATCAATCAGAACTATGTCATCGGCGACCATACAAAAATTATACAAATTCGATACCAGAATCTCGCTCAAATCTCCAAAATTCGGCCTAAGAAGTTTCCTCCAATTTCCCCTAATTGTTCAACCCAAATCCCTAATTAAATGATAAAATCAATGATAGATTAAGGGAATTTAATAAAAAACGAGTTAAGAACTCTTATCCCAACAATCCCTCTGAAAATCCTTCAAAATATCGCCTCAATCAGAGCTCTCAAGTCCAAATGGTGAAAAATGACATAAACCCTCGATTTTGAAACTTAAATCTGCTGCCCAGATATTCCTTCTTCGTGAACGCAGAAATTGCCTCGTGTTCACGAAGCACAAAATGCCACTGACCCAATTTTTCTCTTACCCGAACGCGAGGGTCCACTCGTGAACATGGTGCACTGATCCCTCGTAGCTACGCGATCGCGAATGACTTCACGCGATCGTGATGAACAATCGAGTGTGAATCCCCAGCCTTCTGTTTCCTCTACACGAACGCGATCGCAAAGAAGGCTGGAGCACCCCAAGGCAACACACTGTGTCGAATGAAGCACTTATCAAGCAACTCTTACAACTGTTCCTTTAACTCTTTCAACTCTGCTGGGGCCATATGATAGGGTGGAATAGAAATGGGCTGAGTGCCCGGTAACAAATCAATACCAAAGTCGATATCTATGTTGGGCGGCATGCTTGGAAGATCCACCGGGAATACATCTGGATAATCCCTCACTACCGAAACTGACTCGACGGTAGGAGTATCAACACTGACATCTCTCACATATGCTAGATACGCATCACACCCCTTCTCAACAATCCGCTGAGCCATTAGAAATGAAATAACCCTGCTAGGAAAATAATCTAAAGTACATCTCCACTCTAACCGCAATAGACCTGGCATAGCCAATGTCACCATCTTGGCATGGCAATCAAGGATAGCATGATAGAGCGACAACCAGTCCATGCCCAAAAATATATCAAAGTCTACCATACTGAGGAACAATAAATCGGCTCTGGTCTCAAAACCACTGAGAACTACTAAACACGACCGATACACATGGTCAATAACAATAGAATCTCCCATAAGTGTAGACACATATAAAGGAGAACTAAAAGAACCACGGGATATGCCCAAATACAGAGCAAAATAAGATGCCGCATATGAATAACTGGAGCCTGGATAAAATAAGGCAGATGTATCTCTATGACAGATCAGAACAATACCTGTGATGACAGAGTCAGATGCAACTGCCTCCGTCCTAGCAGGAAGAGCATAATATCTATCCTGGCCTCCCCCTCTAGGGCGACCTCTACCTACCCGACCTCCACCTCTAGCTAGCTGTGCAGGTGGGGTGGCAGCCGGTGCGACGACCATGGAGTGAGAAGCCTGAGGGCCCAGTGAACTACGCGGAGCCTGAGTAGTCTGTAGAGGTGCACCCCTCCTGAGTCTGGGGCAATCCCTCACCATATGACGAGTATCACCACACTTAAAACAAGCCCTCAGAGGACGTGGCTATTGTAGCTGGCTCGGGCCTGATCGCCTGGACTGACTGCTAAAAGCACCCCGTGAAGGAGGTGCACTAGACAATGGTGGTGCATAATAAGGAGCCTGAGGCCTGGGAGTGGCTAGAATACTGCTGGAAGCTGGAAGTGCAGAATGAATAGGGTGACTCACAAAGCCCCTACCATGACTGGGCATGGGTACCACTGTATGTGCCTGAATCTCGAGACCTCTTGGCCTCCCTCTCCTCTCTCTCCATAGTAAACATACCCTTCAATCTCCTAGAAATCCTCACTACCTGCTGGTATGCGATGTCCATCTCCAACTCTCGGGCCATGCTAAATTTGATATTGGGGTTGAGCCTCTCGATAAATCGACAGGTCCGCTCTCGAAAAGTAGAAACCAAGGCTGGTGCATGCCTAGTCAAAGCACTGAACCGGACCGCATATTCTGACACGGTCATAGAACCCTGGCGCAACTGCTCAAACTCTACGCACCATGCATCTCTGAGACTATGGGGAACATACTCCCTCAAGAATATATCCAAGAACTGAGTCCAAGTGAGTGAAGCTGCCTCTTTTGGACTACCCAACTCATATGCTTGCCACCACTGATAAGCCGCTCCCATAAGCTGGAACGTAGTGAAAGCAACCCCACTCGACTCCGCAATACCCAAAGTACAGAGGATATGGTGGAACTCGTCAAGAAAACCCTGGGCATCCTCTGACTCTAAGCCACTGAAAGTAGGAGGGTGGTACTTATTGTACCTCTTGAGCCTGAGCTCCTCCTCCTTAGAAGCTGCTGCCCTAACCTCGGGCTGAAATGGGGCTACCGACTGCACTAGTATGACCTCTGGGACCTAGTCAACCTGGACCCGCTGCTCTGGGGTACCGGCGGCGGGAGTCTGTGCTCCTTCCCCGGCCTGAGATGTGTCAGGAGCAAGTGGGATCAACCCTGCCTGAGCTAAAGTGCCGAACATGCTCAGAAACTGGGCGAGAGTCTCCTAGAGAGCTGGTGCAGTAGCAGGCGTCTCAGGTGCCTGCCCTCCAACTAGAACTACTGGTGGCTCTTATGTAGCAGCTCATGCGGGTGCTCTGGCTGCACCACGTGGACATCCTCGGCTTCTAATCCAGCCCCAGCCTGTCACGGCTCTAGTAGGGGGCATGGAGCCTGGTCATCTGATCCAGCTGCATGTGTCGTCACCATTTGTGCGAGAATAGAAAGACATAAATTTAGAATCCGAAGTCAAAGATTTCGCACGATAAGAAATCAAGGAAGTGAAGCTTTTCCTAACTGTTCCATAGACTCCCAAAGATAAGTACAAAAGTCTCTGTACCGATCCACGAGACTCTACTAAACCTGCTTGTGCCTCATAACACCTATGAACCTAGAGCTCTAATACCAACTTGTCACGACCCCAAATCCACTCCGTAGGATGTCGTGATGGCACCTAGTCTCTAAGACAAGGTAAGCCTAACAATATGCGGAAACATCAAATAAAAATTTAAAATTTCAAAAACTTCAACAATTTTGTCAATAGACTATAGGATCAATACGTACAATTTCCCAAATCCGGTAAGATATGAGTCACAAGCTCTAGATACAATACTGAACAATCCTATACATCATTGTCTATCAAAGACATAAAGAAATAGGAAAACAGGGTAGAAGGGGACTCCGAGGCCTGCGGTCGCAGGCAGGTGTACCTTGAAGTCTCCCAGCAACAACACATCACACTAATACCAAGGCTAATAGGATGTACCTCGATCTACACAAAATATGTGCAGAAGCATAATATGAGTACACAACAACAGTACCCAGTAAGTGTCAAGCCTAAACTCTGTAGAGTAGTGATGAGGTCGGGTCAAGGCCCTACTTAAGATAATAAGAAACAAGACAGAGATAAATGATAAAATAAAAATGACATGGAAGTGAACAATCAAGAATTTACGGGAAATAACAACACGAAATCAAGGAAAACTAGTCCAATACGAAAGGAAAACAAGAATTTTACATGTTAAGGAAAACAAGAACCAAACAATACAGCAAATAAAGAATATCAACAGGGGCACTCCCGACGTACCATCTCGTAGTCCCAAATCGAAAAAACAAATCACAGTCTTTCCGCGGGAGCTTTTATATTTTGTTTTTGAAAATTGTTTACCCGAAATAGCATCCCGCGTTTTAGCCCACCTTATCATACTGCATGGCTTCTAGTAGTTCCCCTACTAGCCACGCGTATCAAGCCCACCTTATCTCACCGCATGCATTTCAACACCCAAACCTTATACCACCGTCTGTGTATCAATAATCACAATGGCACGGCATAAACCTCGTGCAAACAATAATGACCGCACGACAGAAACCTCATGCAACAATAACAACAGCACGGCAGAATCCTCGTGCAAACAACCAAATAATCGCCTCAACAATAACACGAAGCCCAAAACACAACAACTAAATAAATGATATTCCAAGGATAGTAATTTCAAGTAAACAATTCCAACAGTTAAGTAATGAACACAAAAATCAGGAAGAGCAAGTAATTCAACTAAACATGTGATACAATTTGCAAATAGGAGATAAGACAAATAGACATGTGAAATTAGGCTAAACATGATGACTATAACGTGCTAAAGTAACTCAATTAAGGCATGAAAAGGAAACTACGTAGCAAAACCGGAATTGCAACATTTCGCCTGTGTACGCACGTGTCACCTTGCGTACACGGCCTTCACATATCATAAATTATCACCAAAATACTGAATCCTAAGGGGAATTTCCCCCACACAAGGTTAGACAAGTCACTTACCCCAAACCATGCTCAATCAATCAATTAGAAGGCCTTTCCCTCAATTTTCCAACTCTGAACGGCTCGAATCTAGCCAAAACAATTTCATACTATAAATATAACTATATGAAACTAATTTAAATAATGAAATAATGATCTTAGCTAAGAATTGAAAATCGCTTCAAAAATTTGACTTGGGCCCATGTCTCGGAACCCGATCACAATTACAGAAACCGAACACCCATTCGATATCGAGTCCATCAGATAAAAATTACACAAATCCGATACCAAAATCTCGCTCAAATCCCCAAAATTCGTCTTAAGAAGTTTCCTCCAGTTTTTCCCAATATTTCAACCCAAATCCCTAATTAAATGATAAAATCAATGATATATTAAGGGAATTTAATCAAAAATGAGTTAAGAACTCTTACCCCAATAATCCCTCTGAAAATCCTTCAAAATATTGCCTCAATACGTGCTCTCAAGTCCAAATGGTGAAAAATGACATAAACCCTCGATTTTGAAACTTAAATCAGCTACCAAGATATTCCTTCTTCATGGACGCGGAAATTGCCTCGCGTTTGCGAAGCACGAAATGCCACAGGCCCAATTTTCCTCTTACGCAAATGCGAGGGTCTACTCGTGAACACGAGGGTCCACTCGAAACGTGGTGCACTGAACCCTCATAGCTACATGATCATGAATGACTTCACGTGATCGCGATGAACAATCGAGCATGAATCCCCAGCATTCTCTTTCCTCTACGCGAATGCGATCGCACCCACGCGTTCGCGATTCACTGCTACACCAACATACGTGATCGCAAACCCAGTCTTGCGAATGCGTAGAACAAAAACACAGTTTCTACCATTAACATTTCGTGAACGCGGCCCCACTCTCGCGATCTCATACAACAACAACAACACCAGCAATATCTGCAATCTCCCAAGTTCCAAAATGTGCCGAATATGATCCGAATCACACCCGAGGCCTCCGGGACCTCAACCAATTATACCAGCAAGTCCTAAAATATCATACGAACTTAGTCGAGCTTTCAAATCACATCAAACAATGCTAAAACCACGAATTGTGCATCGATTCAAGCCAAATGTACTTTTGAACTTCTAACTTCCACATCTGATGTCGATACCTAAAACATCACGCCCGATTGACCTCAAAATTTGCACACAAGTCTTAAATGACATTACGGACCTATTCTAACTTCTGTAATCGAATTACGACCCCGATATCAAAAAGTTCACTCCCGGTTAAACTTTTCAAAAATCTTCCAACTTTCCAACATTCGCCAATTTATGCTGAAATGACCTACGGACCGCCAAATCAACATCCAGACACGCTGCTAAGACCAAAATCACCATACAGAGCTATTGGAACCGTCAAACTCCATTCGGGAGTCGTCTTCACTTAAGTCAAACTACGGTCAACTCCTACGACTTAAACATCTAATTTAGGGACTATGGGTCCCACTAATCTCTACAACTCTCCCGAACCCGACACCAAGCCCCCCGGCAAGTCACATGACCACAAAATGAAATGTAGGGAGCAATAAATAGGGGATTGGGGCTTATATTCTTAAAACGACCGGTCGGGTTGTTATATGACTGAAAATAGCAGTTTACTCTCCATCTGAGTTTGTTCTGTTTCTTTTAGGATTGTATAATTCCTGCATTATATAATATACGTTGCATGAAAAATTCTTTTTCCATCAAAATTTGCTATTCGAGATGCATGTATGTGTATATATATTGAATGCAGTCTGAATTTTATTATTCAATGTTAATTGACTTATCATGATCTATCTAATATTGTATATCTCAACTCCACAATGACTTCATGTAGTTTTTTGTATCACTTGTCAAAACATTTCTTTGTTCGTGATAAGACATTAATTTAAAGGATGTATTATATGTACTTTTTGCTATAAGAAATTTAATTCCGATTGTTAGGTAAAATAAGAGATGAATATGTAGTTTATTATTGAATAACTCTTGTGTTATTGAGCTTAATAAACATTTTATCTTTTATGGTACATGGATACATGACCTTGTTATTGTTAATGTCATTCTTGAACTGAACAATAATAGTTTGCCTTATAAGAGATAATGTTCTTCAAAATTGAGTGAAACTTATCTGTGTACTTGCTCTAAGTTATAATTATCTGGATATGATTTTAAGTTGGTCAAGGATGAACCTTAAGGTTTATTGAAAGTAGAGACACTACCGAGTTGTAGATCCTATTTAGAAGGAGATATGACTAAGACACATTTTTACTCCAAAGGAAAGAGAGATGGTGATAAGTAAGAACTAATCTATTTTGATTGTGCTGTTTAATGAACAAATAGGCAAGAGGTGATTTTGAGTAATTTTATGAAATTCATAAATGATAGTCAAAATATGAATATATTTGTTTGATGCGCCATAAGTCTGAATGCTTTGAATAATTCAAAGATCTTAAATCTTGATGTGGAGAAGCACCATGGGAATATATTAAATCACTACGATCAGATCGTAGGTGTCATGACCCAAATCGATGGGCCGCGACGGGCACCCGGTACCTTACTCAATCGAGTACCAATATAGCATATCATTTTTATCGTACTTTCATTGGCAAATGGGCCAAACGGGCCATCATGGGCTAACCAGAATGAACATAGGGGAGTACTCCATATAGGACGACCCAACCTGATATATAAATTTACACATGTGACATATGGCCCTATAAGGCCAACATGATCCTTTGTAAACTCAAAACATAGGCCGACAAGGCCATACAATTTTCATATACCTGACATCTATCTACAAGCCTCTAAGAGTATATAAATATTATAAAGGTCGGGACTGAGACCCGCCATACCAATCAATACCTGTTCTAATTATACTGACCAAATAAGTAACTCCGGAGCAAATGGAGCGCACCAACATCTTCCGCTGAGCTAATAGCCTACTTGGAGGACTCTCGACCCGTCTATCGGGACCTGCGGGCATGCAACGTAGCGTCCCCAGGCAAAAGGGCCGTTAGTACAAATAATGTACCTAGTATGTAAGGAATGGAAATCAGTAAAAAATAGATATGAGAGAAACATGGAGCAAAAGACTCGACATGTACGTCTGCATAGCTCTATGAATCATTTTATTTTTATAATGTCATGCATATGCATATAAATGTCATACCATGCATAGGTATATGCGTTCATAACATCATCAAGCCTCTGAGGGCATCCCATCATATCATTTCGGCCACTGTGGGCAAATCATCAACGTATACTAGCTGATTAGGTGGTGGTGCATATATAACACCGTAACCTTTTTCCCATATCCCATATACATATATATATTCACATATAAATATGCGTATATAACTTCATCTGGTCATCGGTCAATGTACATGTATAAATGAATGAAATGCATGAAAATATGTTAATAATCTCAATATTCCTTTTTGATAAACTTTATCAACTGCGTATTATTCTGAGACCCATGAACAGATGATATAATAATATATCACATGGGGAATCAAGAACATAGAGATCCCTAGTACTTCTATGAATAAAGTCGTTTATGAAAACTGTGCGTTTGTTCGTTTCTTCTGTATAATTTGGATCATGCCAAAAAGAAAGAAGGGATAGCCTTAACATTCCTGAAGTAGGGAAAAATTCGTGTGATATTCTTGAGAAGGTTTACACCGTACTCCCTTAAAATTGTAAAATTTCTGTTCGATATATTAAGGATACGTACCCTTCTATGTTAGCTTTAGATTGCTTTTAACGTTGGCTTTAAGTTGCAGTGAAAAGTCTTCTAGTGTTGGCACCAATATAAGCAAAAATGGGATTTACATGCACGCTTGGTTTATAAATTTCAGAAACTTCAATTGCATCCAACGTTAGAATGGACTTATTTGATGGCTTGACAAGAATTTCGTTGAAAACTTTGTAGGAAAATTCTAACGCCTGGTAGTGTCCTTGTACTCAAAATATGAGAATGAAATATTTTTGTACTTTTACCCATTACTTTTACAAGTAAAATATTAGGAATGATGTGTTTTCTTATTAACACATTACTTGCCATTACTTGCTACCTAGCCAAAATGACTAAGAGTCATTTGGTTAAAAATTGGCTTGCTGCCACGTGGGGGTGGGGTGGGGATTTTAAATCTTTATCTACTAATTCATTAATAAATTAGGTAATATCCCGCTACCCGATAATTAACCAATTACTCACATAATTAAAAATTATCTCAAATTACTTATAATATCACTCACTTTCAACATACTTTATACACCTTACTATTATTGTCATGTGGTTCCTTATATGGAACTAGTCCATAAATACCGGGTATTTTAGCTCGGGCCGTAATTTAATCCAAAATGTCAAACTTTGACGAAATTTATTTTCTTCGATTTGTTTACCCTCTCACCTTCACGAATTTACTTATCACTTGTTTGAATAGCATAATGCTTACAATCTCAAAATAATCTTATTTCCAAACATACGTCGATTAACTTACGACAAACTTTATCGTACAAAAATGCGGGATGTAACATCTCATTTTCGAGCTTCCATTATTTTATTCATGACGCATTTTCACGTACAAAAACATGGGGTGTAACATCATTCCCCCCTTTGAAACATTCGTCCTCGAATGTTGACTGATGCACTTATCATTCTCATAACCCATAGCGCTGCGAATACTTTAATATTCTCCTTTCCATTTAGACAACTGTTCTTTGAATAAATCCGAAGGCCAGGGCACTCTCCCCTTTAGGCCTCTTTCTCACACCATGGTCTGTGGTCGGAATTCTTCAAATCTCGTCACTCTTGCTACCTTCTGTCATGCAGCATGTACGACTTTTTCCTTGTATGTGCGCCTATGCGATTCTTCTCTTCCTTTTTTTTCCTCCAGTTTTTTTTAGCCAATCTCTAGGCCTCACTTTGTAAGCATATACAGAGCTTGATAAGATGTCTCTCTGGGCATCTATAGGTATACTGAAGTTATTTGCTCGATACTTTGTTGAACTTACGAATATTGCTATATCTTATTTCATAGGCCCGGTTATCCATTCGTATGACTTTATTGCATCTAGGTAGGTCATACTATACCATAACTCTTACTTCGATTTATCGTTACTGAGGTCTGATACCGAATTCCATGTTACTTTCATTGCTTATCCCATATGTATAAATCTAAGTCCTTTAATACTTCCTCATTACTGTTCATCTTAAGAATGACGGCCTATTCTCATCTCATACTTCGTGACTTTTGTCCATCCATTGTTGATTCACCTCAATATTGATCTACAATATACCACCAATAACTTGAAACTTCTTACATAATACCTTGCCACTAGGGCTTACGTTGCATCGAGGAATATTTGAAGTGATTTTCCTGATCCACTTAACGGCGATATTGTACTTCAATAATCGTATTTTATAGCATCCCAATGTGATTCTCCTTATGAGGGTATTTTAATCATTTACAATTCATCAAATCATTACTCAATCAAAGGCCCAAATGTCATCCTTTATCTATCATAATTACTCCCTTATTCTATTACCAGGGTAGCATTCCATCTCTTTTAAATTCTACTAGTCTTAGACTCCCTTGAGTATATTCAGGCTATACTGAGCTTTCTATAGTTCTTGTTATCATGGGCTTAATCCTGAGGATTTATCCCTTCTCGTCACCTTCTCACTTTCCGTTTCTTATCCTTACTCCTGTCTTCCTAAAACCTTGTCGCTTTACCATACTTTATCTTGCGATCTATACATATCTATTTATATTACTCGCAACCTTCCTTCGACTTGCTTGCACCATAGATTTCCTTGTATTATTCTGAAACATCAAGCAAAACATCGCATCGTCTCTAACTCTCTTTTACTTTCTTAACTAGACCTCTCGATATTTAGAAACCATAGGTTGGAAGACATGCCTCTGAAGATGCCGTTATCATTCCTGGATATTGAATCCCAGTGCTTCTAGCCTTTTATCTGAAGTATGGATTATTCAAAATCTTTTGCACCTGAGTACCGCATACATTGTTCACCTTTACCTCTTCTATCTCTTTTATGACCTCCCTTATACATAGGTATAATTCACATCCACAACTTGAAGTTCTATTATAACACATGCACCTCTGTTGCATACACAATCCGGTGGGAGCTTCATGCTCTGATACCAATTTTGTCACGGCCCAAACCGATGGGACGCGATGGGCACCCGGTACCTTACTCAATCGAGTACCAATATAGCATATCATTCTTATCGTGCTTTCATTGGAAAATGGGCCAAACGGGCCATCATGGGCTAACTAGAATGAACATGGGGGAGTACTCCATATAGGACGACTCAACCTGATATAAAAACTTACACATGTGACATATGGGCCTATGAGGCCAACATGATCATTTGTAAACTCAAATCATAGGCCGACAAGGCCATACAATCTTCATATACCTGACATCTATCTACAAGCCTCTAAGAGTACATAAATATCATAAATATCGGGACTGAGCCCCTCTATACCAATCAATATATGTCCTAATTATACTAACCAAATAAGCAACTCCAGAACAAATGGAGCGCACCAACATCTTCCGCTGAGCTGATAGCCTACTTGGAGGACTCTCGACCTGTCTATCGGGACCTGCGGGCATGAAATGCAGTATTCCTAGGCAAAAGAGATGTCAGTACAAATAATGTACCGAGTATGTAAGGAATGAAAATCTGTAAACAATAGACATGAGAGAAACATGGAGCAAAAGAATCGACATGTACGTCTGAATAGCTTTGTGAATCATTTCATTTTTATAATGTCATGCATATGCGTATAAATATCATACCATGCATAGGTATATGCATTCATAATATCATCAAGCCTCTGAAGGCATCCCATCATATCATTTCGGCCACTGTGGGCAAATCATCAACGTATACCAGCTGATCAGGTGGTGGTGCGTATATAACGCCGTAACCTTTTTCCCATATCCCATATACATAAATATTTTCATATAAATACGCATATATAACGCCATCTGGTCATGGGTCAATGTACATGTATAAATGAATGAAATGCATGAAAATATGTTAATAATCTCAACATTCCTTTTTGATAAACTTTATCAACTACGTATTATTCTGAGACCCATGAACAGATGATATAATAATATATCATATAGGGAATCGAGAACATAGAGACCCCTAGTACTTCTATGAATAGAGTCATTTATGAAAACTGTGTGTTTGCTCGTTTCTTCTGTATAATTTGGATCATGCCAAAAAGAAAGAAGGGATAGCCTTAACATACTTGAAGTAGGAAAATATCCGTGTGATATTCTTGAGAAGGTTTACACCGTACTCCCTTAAAATTTAAAAAATTGGTTCGATTTATTAAGGATCCATACCCTTCTATGTTAACTTCAGATTGCTTTCAACGTTGGCTTCAGGTTGCAGTGAAAAGTCTTCTAGTGTCGGCACCAACATAAGCAAAAATGGGATTTACATGCACGCTTGGTTTATAAATTTCAGAAACTTCAATTGCATCCAACGTCACAATGGACTTATTTGATGGTTTGACAAGAATTGCGTTGAAAACTTTGTAGGAAAATTCTAACGCCTGGTAGTGTCCTTGTACCCAAAATATAAGAATGAAATATTTTTGTACTTTAACCCATTACTTTTACAAGTAAAATATTAGGAATGATATGTTTTCTTATTAACACATTACTTGCCATTACTTGCCACCTAGCCAAAATGACTAAGAGTCATTTGGTTAAGAATTGGCTTGCTGCCACGTGGGGGTGGGGTGGGGATTTTAAATCTTTATCTACTAATTTATTAATAAATTAGGTAATATCCCGCTACCCGATAATTAACCAATTACCTACATAATTAAGAATTATCTCAAATTACTTATAATATCACTCAGTTTCAACATACTTTATACATGTTACTATCATGGTCATGTGGTACCTTGTATGTCACTAATCTATAAATATCGGGTATTTTAGCTCGGGCAGTATTTTAAACCAAAATGTCAAACTTTGACGAAATTCATTTTTTTCGATTTGCTTACCCTCTCATCTTCACGAATTTACTTATCACTTATTTGAAATAGCATAATGCTTACAATCTCAAAATAATCTTATTCCCAAACTTACGTCGATTAACTTACGACAAACTTTATCGTACGAAAATGGGAGATGTAACATCTCATTTCCGAGCTTCCATTAATTTATTCATGGTGCACTTTCACGTACAAAAATATGAGGTGTAATAGTAGGTGTCTAGCCCTTCTCTACAGAGTTCATTAGTTACTTATCAGAATAAAGGATTATATCTCAATTGTCTACACCGGATACTCCATAATAGAGTGGCGTTGTACAGAGAAGAAATAGGACTCGTATGGAGATATTTAGATTAATGATGAGTTATTCCGATTTATTTATTTTTTTGTTATGGATATGCCTTAGAAAGCTGCTATTACATTCCGATTTTAGTTCCTTCTAAGTCAGTATCTTGGACCCCAAAGAACTGTGGACTCAAAGTAAATCCAGTCTGTGACAAGTTCGATTATGGAATTGTCCAATATATATACTGAAAGAGAAATGGATAAGATGAAATCAATGACGAATGTAAGCGTGTTTATTGAATATCCAAGAACGAAAGGAGTTTTTTTTTATTTTCTTAAAGAAAAGAAGGTAATTGTTAGCACAAATACCAGTTCTCTATAATAGGATTATTTAATTAACTATGTTCCTAAGAGTAAACAGTTTTACAGGAACTAAGCAAAGAAATAAAAAATTAATCATCTGAAAACTAGTTTTACAGGAACTAAGCAAAGAAATAACAAATTAAATATTGTATTTAAGTAGTGGGAGAATGTTAATAGGCAAATATGCCTTTATCGAGTGGGAGTGATGTTTGAACAATGAACACTATAGTAAGAAGTCGCTAATATTTCAATACCGTAAGGTAATGAAGGTAATATTAGTAGTACTTCGTCGTAGTGGGAGAATACTAAAGAAAATCATAGTTCGTTATACACTCTTGGGATAATTTCGGTAACAGGATCCCTGAAGAGATTAATACCAACCTAGATGGTTATGACAAAGTACTACTGGACGAAGATTGCATCACAAAATAACTTGGTAAGATTCTTTAACAAAACCTTATTTGGTGAAGACTTTTAATAGTCATGTAAAAACAATACCCGAGAAAGTTAGAGATGCATGGTTACGAGTCTAAGTGGGAGATTATTAGGGCATATACTATTAACTATGCATTTAGATATAGTATATTCTAACAAATGTCATGGTTAAAAGTCTAAGTGGGAGATTGTTGGGATATATACTATTAACCATGGATTTGGGTTGGATATAGTATTTATTATAGAATAATTGTATATTCAATTTTAATAAAATTTGAAATATATCATATATTCGTCTGTGTCCTTTATTTATATAGTAGATGACTTAGTGTATAGAGTTAAACTTATACACGAAAGATTAAATCATCGGTACTTATCAGTACACAATTTGAGTTTTCAATCTAATGATGGAATTAGACAAACCATCAAGAATGATTGTAGTACAAGATTAAATATAATTTATCTTGATTATGAGAATGGTTTAATTCCAACTTCTTGTGCTAGTACGTGTGATGACCCCAAAATATCATCTTTAAATTTAATAATTAATTCTATGTTCTAAGACCTCGAAAAGTACTATTTATATTTCCTCGACTTGCGTGTGCAATTCCTATAATTTTCCAGAAAGTTTTTGTGTGAAAAATGGATTAAAATGTGAAATAGAGCTTTAAAACTTAAATGAGTTGACTTTGATCAATATTTTGAGCAAACAGACTCAGATCAGTGTTTTGACAATTCCAGTAGGACCGTATCGTGATTTGTGACTTGGGCATATGCCCGGAATAGAATTCTGAGGTCCCTAGCCCGAGATATGCAATTTTGATAAAACATTAAAAGTTTGAAAGCTTAATAATTTTTAAGAATTTACTGATGTTGGATTTATCGACATCGGGTCCGTATTTTGGTTCCGGAGCCCGGTAAAGGACCACTATAATAATTATGTCTTATCTGCCGAATTTGGTGAGAAACGGAGTTGATTTGACGTGATTCGGACGTCCGGTTGTAAAAAAATAAGTTTTAAAGTTTTCTTAAAAATTGCCTTTGATTTGGTGTCTGATTCGTAGTTCTAGGTATTATTTTGGCAATTTGATCGCGCGAGCAAGTTCGTATGAGGTTTTTGGACTTGTGTGCATGCTTGGTTTGGAGCCCCGAGGGCTCGGGTGAGTTTCAGATGGTTAACGGGTTGAATTTTGGACTTGGAACTCTGCTGGAAATTTTTCTTATACACTGTATGGTTTCCTTCTTCGCGTTCGCGATAGAGGAATCGCGTTCGCGAAGAGGAATTTGTTATTTAGACATCGCTATTTTTATAGATTTATCACTACATTTCAAATTTTACTTCCGCATTGTTTTCTTTGTTATTAATTAATTTAAAATTGTTTAACAATGGCTAATATTATTCTAACGTTGGCTTGCCTAGCAAGTGAAATGTTAGGCGCCATCACGGTCCCAAAGGTGGGAATTTCTGGTCGTGACAATTGGTATCAGAGCACTAGGTTACATAGGTCTCACGAGTCAAGACAAGATTAGTAGAGTCTGAAGGATCGGTACGGAGACGTCTGTACTTATCTCTCAGAGGCTATGAAGTTTAGGAACAATATCACTTCTTTCTTATTCTGTCGTGCGATTTACTCTATCATCAATGATTGAACCATTCTACTCTTATTCTCTCGTAGATGGTGAGAACACGCAATACATTTACCGATGGACAGGGACCAGAGCCCCCGGTGGCAACTATGGCTAGAGGTAGAGGTCGAGGCCAAGGTCGTGCTAGAGGCAGAGGCCGAGGCAGAGGTAGAGCTCAGTCTAGAGCTCGAGTAGCAGCACCTGTTGTAGAACCTCAGATGGATCTTCAGGAGGAGGTTCCAGTTCAGAATGTACCTGTCGGACCAGTTCAGTTTCCAGAAGGATTCATAGCTACTCCAGTACTTCAGGACACTCTAGTCCGTTTGCGTTCGTGTGGAAGGGTAGAGGGGCAGTGTTCATCGCGAACGCGTGGAAGCGTTCGCGTTCGCGTAGAAGGCGAGGCCTGGACGGGCACCAAGTGATAAAGCTTCGCGTTCGCGTAGGGTGTATCGCGTTCGCGAAGGCCAAATTTGGCAAGGCTTTGCGTTTGCGAGATTGCCTTCGCGAAGAGCAAATTCTTAGCAGCACAAAAATGTGCTTTGCGAACGCGAGACACTGACCGCGTTCGTGAAGGGTAAAAATCGAAAAAACAGAACTTAAGTTCTGGAAAATGGGATTCGTCCCATTTTCAACCATTTTCCATTTTTGAGCTCGGGTAAAATGATTCTTTGGCTATTTTCATGGTAAAACATTGGGGTAAGTGTTCCTTATCCTATATTGATTATATTTCATAATTCCATACTCATTTATATTATGAATCCGTGAAATTGTGGGAGAAAAATCAGATTTTTATAAAATTTTTCAAAAATGAAAATTTAAGATTTGAAGGTCCATTTGATATCGGAATTTGGTAATTTTTGTATTGTTGGACTCGTCTCGGAATGGGTGTTCGAATTTCGTAAGTTTTTCCGAGATTTGAGACATGGGCCCCATTGTCAATTTTTAAAGTGAATTTCAGATTTTATCCGAAAAATTAGTAAATTCATATGGAATTAATTCCTATGATTCATGTTAACTATATCGAATTGTTTGTAAATAGATTTGATGCTTTTGGAAACAAATTCAAAAGGAAAAGATATAATCGAGTAATTGATTGAAATTGCAAAGCGAGGTAAGTGTCGTGGTTAATCTTGACTTGAGGGAATGGAACCCTTAAATTATTTGTTATATGAAATGCATATGAATGACGTATAAGCGAGATGACGAGTGTCTATACGTCGTCAAATTAATTATTTGTATAATTAATTGAAAATTATAAATTGTTCTAAGACACGAATTAATTGTTATAATAATTATTTCTTTCCTATTCTTTGACAAATATTAATTCTTGAATTCCTGCAATAATTGTTACATGCTATTTGATTTATGTGTCTTAATTGTTATTTGACATTTAGCATACTAAATATTAACTGCCTATTTTCTCCACGATTTTCACAATTAATTGCTAATTGCCATTGTTTGTTCATAAATAAATTATAATTATTGTGTGCCTTGATGCTTAATAGTTTCTCATAGGACGTGATATTTATTGGAGTAATTTTTATT
>AWOL01S0091203.1:0-30335 GCA_000715115.1 Nicotiana otophora | reverse complement strand
AGACTTATTTAAAAGTCTATATATATTTGACTAAAATAAATATATTGGAGGATTGAAAATGAATATATTGTGGGAGCGGTTTGCACGCTGCAACGGAAATTGGTTGAATTAATAATTGGTTATGACTGCCAAGTTGGAGATACCTGATTTATTTTTATTATTTGTTGTTGTTACTAATATTGTGTACAGGTTAATGTAAGTGACCTGTCTTAGCCTCGTCACTACTTCGTCGAGGTTAGGCTCAGCACTTACCAGTACATGAGGTCAGTTATACTGATACTACACTCTGCAGTTCTTGTGCAGATTTCGGAGTTGGTCCCATCGGCGTACTATAGACTTGCTCGGATTTCAGCTACCAGATGAGACTTGAGGTATAACTACATTGCGTTCGCAGTTCTGAAGTCCCCGTCTACCTTATTTTAGCTGTGTTTTTGCTTCCAAATAATTGTATTTTATTCAGACCTGTATTTGTATTATTCTAGAAGCTCGTGTACTTGTGACACCAATTCTGGAATGGTATTTAGACATCGCTATTTTTATGGATTAATCACTGTATTTCAAACTTTACTTTCGCATTGGTTTCTTTGTTATTAATTAATTTAAAATTATTTTAAAATGGCTAATATTATTCTAACATTGGCTTGCCTAGCAAGTGAAATGTTAGGCGCCATCACGGTCCCGAATGTGGGAATTTCGGGTCGTGACAGTACGTTTTGTATGTATTGAACGGATCAAGTTGAGATAAGTATTTTATACTGACCTAATAAAATAAACTCTCTACCCATCAAATGTACTTATACTCTTAATCTTGATATAATTATTATTAGTTGTGTATATTATTTACTATTTTGATTTATTAAAAGGCGAGATTCTTTCGTGGGTCAATATGCCTGGTAAATTGGACAATGATGATATACATTGGCGAAGTAATAGTTAGTTGATGGAATCTATATCTCGGTCTAGAGATTGATGATACACCTTTATGAAAGCTTATAAGTTTCATGTGTCGACCCTGCAGGTGGATTTTTTATCCGTCACATGAAATAAGTTAAGCGAAAGTCTAAAGAAAATAATCAATGAATTAAATTATCAGTAATTTAATTTATTTGATTAGTATCTGAATCTTAACACGGGGAGTTAAATAAAGTTTAATGGAAGAATTTTAAAATTGAACTGAGGAGTATAGTTACGAATTTTTAGTGGAATAATTCATAATTTATTATGGTAGTATTTATTCGAATATTTCAAATTAAGTCCATAATAGGAAGGCTCATTAATTAAATACTGCAGTCCCCCTGTGCTTGAATAATTGGAAATTAAATGAAATTCTATTTCTTGGTGGAAAAGGAAGACACAACAGGTTTAGAAAAAGGTTTTAAACCCTAAAACCAGTGGCTATATAAAAGGGGTCTTATTCCATAAGAAGGCTATGGTTTTTCCTACACGGTTTTCCTAGGAGAAACTCGCCCACACGAGTTTCGCTAATTCCGGGCATTATTCGGGTCATATAGCATAAGACCGTAGAATTGGAAGATGATCTCGTGGATGGTTTTTGCTCATGCTTGAAGGTATTTTCGCTATCGCAGTCACGATTCAAGAGATAAGTATCGATTTTATGTTCGATTAAAATCTATGATTATGTATTATCTATATTACGTGCAAGTGATTCTGGCTATTTGCTTCCGCTGTTTATACCTTTTTTCCACGATAGATCTTCTTCAGTGAGACTTTTTCTTAAAACAACCTTGAAGAATGATCAAGGTTGTTATGCTCAAAAAGTATCACTTCACCTTTGATCATGGTTGACAATATACTGTTTATACATTAGACTAATAAACAGTCTTCTTTGAAACTTGCAGGTTGATTAATTAAGAACAATGGGAAACTACTCAATCATTTGAAGAGCCACAATATTATGAATAGGGGCTATTGTTTGTACAAGGATCATGAGATTTTCATCCATTTTCTAACAGATAGGGGTAAGGATAGCATTAATAATTATAAAGGGGAAAGTCTCCTTGTTTTGAATTAATGGCTGCAATAGTAAAAGGAGGAATCCTCCTTTAGGATTGTATTAGCTGATGGATTAAGATTGTTCTAATCAATCTTCAATTGGACAGAGTTAGGGTTTATGTCCCCTCCATCGTGTAATCATTTTCCATATTAATATACAATGTAGGGTTCCATTCAAACCCCCCAAAACCATAGGGCGTTATAGCTTGGGTAGTAGGCTTTTGTTTGATTAAACAAAAAATACTAAGGATAGCATTAAAGGAAACCAAGATGACCTTCCTCAAGCCCAAATCCCAGTTCCTAAGGAATTTTTACCTATTTATGTTACATTATGAACATAATTACTATTATTAGAGAGGTGCTCATTTAATTACATATTTTATATATAATTACTAATTGTATTCAAAGTAATGTATTAGACTCCAATCTTTCCTATTTTAGGATCAAATCTTCCCCATTTTCTCTCTCCCTTTATCTCTTTCCCCATTTTACGATTAAAAATGAACAAAACAATTGAAAACTACTGATATGGACTCCTAAGATTAAACTACTTCTCTAATGAAATATAAACATCGAGACTGAACTTAAATATTAACATATTCAGATAAATCCAAAAGAGCCAATATCATGCTTAATATCACATTACTGTATATGTAAAAGGGAGGAGAAAGAAATGGACCTTAATTTAAAGCTTCTATATTAATGATGAAATGTCAGCAACCTTTACAATGAACAGCTCCAAAAATGAATGACTGAAATGATAGCCACCAAAAACTGCGAAGTTTTGAATTCGAAAATTGGATATTGCGAAATTGTTATTTGTTTGAATTGATTATTACTGCAAAAGATTGAGAATGTTCTTTAAAGTTTATATCTCAATTTTGAGGGAGTTCGGTGAAGATTTGAATTGATTTTAATTGAAATTTTAGATTGAAACTCGAAGAGGAAGCCATAAATAAATTGTATGTATTTTGTATGTCGTACTATATAAAATATATACAACTAACATAATTGTATGCAAGTTGTATGCAAGTTGTATATAAATTGTATGTGTTTGACTGATTATGTACAACAAAAAAGTTATATACAAATATAAGTTGTATGTATCTTGTATCTTTTGATCGAATTCTATACAATAAAAAGTTGTATGCAAGTTATATCTAATGTATGTTGATCAAATTTATATATAATTTTTACAAAAACTGTTCCTATTTTTGTAAATAGTAAAAGCTACTAAATTATATAAATATGTAACGGCCCGATAGGTCGTTTTGAGTTTTAGCTCCCATTTCTATGATTTGAGGCCTCTCAGAGCTCTATTTGACGATTTATAACGTGCGTGCATTGACAGTATTAATTTCCGAAAAGTCTAGATTTGAATTTTTAAAGAAACTTGATTTTTGAACTTGAAAATGGCTAAAGTTGACCACATTCAACATTTTTGGTAAACAACCTCGTATCGATGTTTTGTCGATTCCGATAGGTTCGTATGATAATTTGTAACTTGTACGCAAATATGGCTGGTGTCCCGTTGGACCCAAGGCCATTTTAGCGCGTTATGTGAAAGTTAGAAATTTGAAGTTCTTGAGTTTGTTTCATTGATTGTTGATTTCTAATGTTATTTTGATTATTTGAACTTACGAGAGAGTTCATATGATGTTATTACACTTGTGTAAATGTTCGGATTGGAGCCTGAGGGGCACAAGTGAGTTTCGAATGAGTTTCAGACTGTTTTTGGCATAGCTGGGAATTTATGGTGCTGCATACCTCGCATTTGCGAGTGTATGTTCGCAAATGCGAGCCTCACATTTGCAAAGTTGGGAAGGGACTAGACAACTTTGCATTTGTAAAGTTCAGGTCAGTTTTGCGAGGTGGTCGGATATCACAACTGCGAGACTTGGGTCGCAATTGTGACACTAGTGAGTGGTGGTACAACTTCGCTTTCGTAATGACCCGACCGGTCGTTTTGCTTTCTAGAACCCCATTCCCCTAAAATAAGACTTTCCGTGTGTACTTTTACTATTTTATGACTTGTGGGGAGGGTTAGTTCGGGTTTGGAAGGGTTCGGGTTGAAATCGGAATACTTAGTTCCTTAATATTGGCTTAAAGGATTAAGTTTAACTTGGGTCAATATTTTTGGTAAATGACCTTAGAACAAGGATTTGACGGTCCCAATAAGTTTGTATGATGATTTTGGACTTGGGCGTATGTTCAGATCAAGTTTCGGATGACCCAGAAGCGTTTCGGCACTTAATATTGGAAGTTGGCGTATTGAAGGTTTTCAAGTTCTTTAAATTTGGTTTGAGGTAGGATTTGGTGTTATCGAGGTCTGATTGGTATTCCAATCCTGAGAATAGTTTTGTATGGTGATTTGTGGTTTGTACGCAAAATTTGGTGTCATTCCGAGTAGTTTAAGTATGATTCGGTGCGTTCGGAGCAAGTTGGAAGAACTTGAAGGTCATAAGTTGATTCGATTTGGTTTTGGGGTGTGATTCTTAGTTTTGATGTTGTTTTTTTATGTTCCGAGGGTTCGAGTAGGTCCGTTTTATGTTTATGAACTTGTTGGCATATTTGGGCGGGTCCCCGGGGGCCTCGGGTGCTATTCGGGCGATGTGCGAAACTTGTTTAGGCTTGGGAGCACTGCTGAAGCAGCAGCAGTTCTGGTGCGTTCGCACCTGCGAGAGACTAGCCGCAGGTGCGAGCCATCGTGCGTGGAAGCGGCTGGGGAGTGGGCTGGCTAGAGTCTGCAGAAGTGGAGCTTTTTCCGTAGAAGCGGACTCGCTTCTGCGAGGGAGGAGTCGTAGGTGCGGAGGGAGACAGCATGGCGTAGGTCGCAGGTGCGCGAGGCGAGCAGCAGAAGCGGGTTCGCAGGTGCAGTGCTTTTCCGCAAGGTGCGACCAGTGCTGGTTCGCAGTGTTCCGCAGGAGCATGTATTTTCCCGCAGAAACGGCCTCGCACAAGCGGCGAAGCTTCTGCAGGTGTGAAAACTACTGGGAGGCAGTGAAGTGCATTTATATCAGGACTTAAGCTATTTTGGCTCATTTCTTTCCTCTCTTGGGCGATTTTAGAACTCTTTGAAGAGGGGTTTTCACCTAGCCCTTTGAGGTAAGTAATTTCTATATGAGATGAGTTTAATACATGCATTTTTTGTAGATTCTTAGCACATAAAGTGTAGAAATTGTGAGTTTAGTTGAAAAACCTAGGTTTTGATAAAAATGAGATTTAACTACGAAAATGATTATGGAATTGGGTGAAAATTATATATTTGAGTTCGTGAGGTTATGGACAACATTTAGCTTCGAACATTGCTGCAATCCAGGCATGTGGGCCCGGGAGTGAATCTTAGAAATCTTTCAATTTGGGTTGGGTAGTTACTCTAATTGCTAAATTATTAACTTTTGAGTGTATATTGATTAATTTATATAATATTTGGATAGCTTCGGATTGTTCGGCACCAAGTTGAGGCCTTAGAGTGAATTTGTGGGCCGGAAAGTAAGCTTTGAGATGAGGTAAGTCTCTTGCCTCACCTGGTAAGAGGGAATTTAACCTATAGGTGTTTTAAATTACTATTTTCTTCTAATTGTAGGGGCTACGTACGCACGAGGTGACAAGAGTACATGCGTAACTACTAATTATGCTTAAGTCCGGGTAGTTTTAGGATCCAAATCATAAATAATTGTATTGTTTGCACTCTACTTGTTAATTTAAGTGCCTAAAATATATTGAAACTTGATAAAGGATTCATAAATACCAAATTTCACTTACTTTGAATTTTGGCGGGTTACTTGACCGTCAATAAAAATTGTGCTTCCTTGTGTATTAGTCTTGTAATAGCTTTTAAATCAGATGTTCATAGAGTATTCTCTCTTCTTGTGGAGCGGGCCGAACGCCTAGGCAGTATAATTGATACATCTATGGTTCATGCCGCTCGACCCTCGGCACTGTACACATTATTCTGGATCGGGCCGTACGACTTCGGCATAAATCGTGCGTGTTAATGCTTGGAGCCCGAATACACTTGATATTATTTTTATGAATTGAGGGGTTATGACTTATTTATTGGCCCAAATTTTATCTGAAGTTAGTATGTGTTAGTTGAAGATTTTTGGGATTTACTATCAGTTAAAGAATTATTTATTCACTGCTTGCTAATGTGTTATTATTATTATTCAAATATCTCATGCCTATTTAAAATTCTTGTATTTTATTGTTGGCCCATAGTAAGTGTCGATGTCGTCACCTCGTCACTACTTCTTCGAGGTTAGACTGGATACTTACTGGGTACATGTTGTTTAGGTACTCACGCTACCCTTCTTGCAATTGCGAACAAGAGTTGGCAACTGCGAGATCTACAGCTGGGTAAAAGGATTAGATATCGGAACTTAGCTCATTTTACTCTATTTTTGAGACCTTGTAACGACCCGACCGGTCGTTTTGAGAATTAGTGTCCCGTTTGGTGGTTTAAGGTCTTGATTTGCTTAGTGTTATGCATTTTGACTTGCGTGTATGGTTGATTCGATTTATAGGTGATTTAGGATTGATTTGGAAGGATGATTATTGTTTTAGAAGCTTGAAGTGATAAGAGTCGATCGGAGTTTGAATTTTGTGTAGACGACTCCTGAATGGTATTTTGATGATTCCAATAGCTTCGTATTATGATTTTGGACTTAGGCGTATGTCCGGATTTGGATTCGGAGGTCCGTAGGGTAATTTGATACTTTTTGGCGAAAATTGGAAAGTTGAAGGTTTGGAAGGTTGAGAGGTTTGACGGAGTTGACTTTATTGATATCAGGTTCGGAATGTGATTTTGAGAGTTGGTATTGCTCCGATGTGTCATTTGGGACTTGCATGCAAAATTTGAGATCATTCCGGGTTGGTTTGATATGATTCGGCGCGAGTTGTAGAAGTTGAAAGTTCATTAGTTCATTCGGCTTGAATTGAGGTGTGATTCGTAGTTTTGATGTTGTTTGATGTGATTTGAGACCTCGAGCAGGTCCGTGTTATGTTATAGGATTGGTTGGTATGATTGGACGGGGTCCCGGGGAGCCTTGGGTGTGTTTCGGATGGGCTACATGCCAATTTCTCATGTTTTTGAACTGCTGGTTTTGATATCTGGTGTTCTTCATCGGGATCGCCATGAAGCAGTCATGTCACGTAGAGTTGCTGTGGAGGCAGGCATTTTATTCTTTGCGGTCATGAAGAGGCGACCACGTTCACGAAGCAGGGAAGATTGTTGCCTTCGTGTTCGCATAACAGGTATCGCGATCGCGTATAAGGGAGGCTGGAAATGGGGGCATAAGAGATTTGTTATTCACGATTGCGTGAGAGGAAACACGTTCACGTAGTGTGCTAGAGACTGTGTGTCGCGTTCACGTCTGGGGTTATGTATTCATGAAGGCCTTTATGCGATCGCGATGAGTAAATACCTGGGCATAATTATAAGTACTCTATTTCGAGGGATTTTGAGATTGAATCACTTTTTGAGTTAGCGAGCTCGATTTTGGGAAATTGTGGAGGGGATTTTTATGATTTGGATTGGGATAAGTATTCTTGACCCGGAATTAATTATATTTCATGATTTCATCTTTATTTTTATCATTTAATTAGTGATTTGAGTCGGAGAAATTGAGGTTTTTGTAAAACACTTTCTAAAACACAAAAATGATGATTTGAAGGCCAATTTGATGTCATAATTGGATAATTTTTATATGGTTGAACTCGTATCGGAATGGGAGTTTGGATTTTTTGAGTTTTGTCGGGTTCCGAGGTGCGAGTCCGGGGTTGACATTTTGGTTTTCATTAAAGATCAAAACTTTATTAGTGAGAATTATTTTCTATGGCTTCTATTTATGATATTAAGTTATTTTAGCTAGATTCGATACGTTCAGAGGTTGTTTTACATAGGACTGTCTAATTAAAATATTGATTTAGCTTCTTTGAGGTAAGTATCTTGTCTAACCTTGTGTGGGGGAACTACCCCTTAGGTTTTGGGTTGATTGTATTGTTTGAGTTATCTGGAAGACGTGTACATGAAGTTATGAGTATGTACCCAGTTATTCTCATGCATTGAGACGTAATTTCTATCTCGTGACCATCTCTTTCGTTTTTAGCTTATGTCATACATTAGAATTCGAAGTTTCTATTTTATGGAAATACCTTCATTATTGAGTTCATGCTTAAGCAATTAATTGAAGCCGAAGTTATTGAAAGCCATTAACCTGTTTTAGTTGAGGTTGCCTTTTAATGGAGTAGTGTTCATTGTTGAGTTATCTTTCTCCGTTTCATTTTGTAGCTATTGAGATTCTTGTATACATTGTGGTTGAGTCGTTGGCTAAGTGTTGTGGTGATATTGGTTTTGCTGTTTTGGAAAGGGTTGTGGCCTATGGGCACTTATAGTATGAGTTGATATGTCATGTTGTTATGATGTTAGCACATATGATTTGTTGTATGGTTTGATTATTGTTATGCATAGCATAAGGGTGGCATCTCACTATTGTTGATTGTGCGGAGTGATACGGGTGACTATTATGATGTTGTTAATACGGAGAGATAAGGTTGGCTACGTCATGAATGATATGTATCGACCTAGGGGCATAATGTTGATGATATTAGTGTGATGGTGTGATTTCCCTTGTGTATGTCATGCACCTTACGTGACTTGTTGTGTTATTTCCAAGGAGCTACTCGATATCTTTGATATTACTTGTTGACTTGGATTGTAATAGTACACTTGCACATGCATACACCGTAGCCTGTTAGCTATACCAGCTTAAAAGCATAAAACTTGACATTTGTTGATCATGCACATGTATTCTTGTTCTATCTGCTTCCATTGTGATATTGAGCATTTGACTATGCCAAGCGGATTGTGATAGTGAGCTTGTGACCATACCGGGCGGATTGTGATATTGAGCCTGTGACCATGCCGGGCGGATTTTGATATTGAGCCTGTGACCATGCCGGGCGGATTGAGATATTGGCACGTGAGTTATTCGTGCGGTCGTGATTGAAAATGTAGGCACGAGGTGATGTGACCATATGATTCGTGATTTGGGACTCGTGACTTGTCATTATGAGATGAGGTATCTCAGAGTAATTTTGTTATGAGACTTGTGTTCGAATGAGTTGATTATTTGGTTTTCATTTCTTTTCCTTATTTGTTTTCACCGGTACTTTAACGATGTTATGATTACTCTACTGTTTATATCTCATGTTATTTCCTTGTTTCCATTTATTAATTCTTGCTTTCATTATTAGCTTATTACTTATATACTACACATGTTATTATGACTAGTAGGTGTCTTGACTTGTACCTTATGACTACTCTACCGAGGTTAGTCTTGATACTTACTGGTTACCGACCGTGGTGTACTCCTACTACACTTATGCTCATTTTTATGCAGATCCAAGTATTTGAGATATCAGACTCATACAGAGTTAGCTTCTTGATCGCGAGGATTCAAGGTAGAGCTGCTTCGTCGTCACGGTCCCTTGGAGTCTTGTTTCCTTGCTTGTAATGTTAAATCATTATCCGAAAAGTATTATATTTTGAGTTATTCCTATGTATTCATTTAGAGTTCGTGACTCTGTATTACCTAGTCTTGGGAGGATTGTTATGATTATTGCCGCGTAGGCTTGTGTCAAATTTATTTCGGCATTTATATTAAACTCTAATTTAAAATAACATGCTTAACTGGTTTAACTGTTGTACATAATCTGCTTACCTACTCTTAGAGCTCTAGGTTCATAGGTTCTATGAGTCACGAGCAGGTCTAGCAGAGTCTCACGGATCGGTACGGAGACATCTGTACTTTTCTTTGAGAGGCTACAGAACTATTAGGAAAATTCCACTTCTTTCATTCTTATCATGCAGTTTCATTGTTTTCGGAGTTTGAGCATTTGTATTTTTATTCTCTCACAGATGGTGAGGACACGTACTAGACGATAATCTAAGCAGACATTTGCTCCCCCTGCTAGAGCCGTGAGAGGCCGGGATCGAGGTAAAGGACGAGGAGGGGCACGTGCCGCAACTAGAGCAGCTGCCGAGGAGCCACTAGTAGGTTCAGTTGGGGGACAGGCACGGAGGTGCTTATCACTACCCCTGAACTTCAGGAGACTTTAGCGCAGTTCTTGAGCATGTTTGGTACATTGGCCCAAGCGGGATTGATCCCAGTTGCACCAGCTACTTCGTAGATTGAGGGAGGAACTCAGAATCCCACCGCCCGTACTCGAGAGCAGCAGGCTCACATTGGCTAGGTTTCGGGTGTTATGCTAGTACATCTTGTTATTTCAGTTCAGCCTGAGGTCAGGCCAGGGGCATCAGAAGAGGAGCAAAAGAGGCTTAAGAGGTTCAAGAAGTATCACTCTCCTACTTACAGTGGAGCAGTGACTGATGATGCACAAAGTTTTATAGAGAAGTGTCATTGTATTCTCCACACCATGGGTATTGTGGAGGTGAGCGGAGTTGCTTTTACTATATTTCAGCTGTCATGAGCAACATATTAGTGGTGGCGGGATTATGAGGAGGGTAGGCCAGCTGAACGGCACCACTCACTTGGAATCGGTTTTCAAAGATATTTTTGAGGGAGTTTGTTCCCTAGATCCTCAAGGATGCATGGCATATGGACTTCGAGCAGTTGCGCAAGGGCACTATGACAGTGTCGAAGTACGCCATCAGGTTTAGCGGGCTGTCCCGACATGTACCTACTTTGGTTTCTACAGTTAGAGAGAGAGTTCACAGATTTATCAAGGGGCTCAGTTACAGTCTTAGATTCAGCATGGCTGGAGAGTTGGAGACGTATACCCCATTTCACCAGGTTGTGGAAATTGCTAGGAGGTTAGAGCGTATTCGGGGTGAGGAGAGGAAGGATAAGGAGTCCACGAGGTCTCGAGGTTATGGAAGGTTCAATGGATTCCACTCTTCACCTATGACCCATCGTGGTGGAGGCTCAGTCAGCCGGCCAGTTCAGTCTGCACTTCATAGTACTCGTGGTGTTTCAGCTAGTCAGGGCCCTGTAACGACCCAACCGATCCTTTTGAGCATTTGCATTCCGTTTAGCTATTTGAATTCTTGAGAAGCACTGTATGATGTATTATGACTTGTGTGAATCGTCGGTTTTGGTTTTCATGTTATTCAGAATTGATTTGGAAGAATGAATTTCATAATTGAAGCTTTAAAGTTGGAAGAGTTGACCAAGTTTGACTTTTTAGTATTTTACCTTGGTTCAGAGTTTTGATAGTTCCGTTAGGTCCGGATGGTAGTTTTGGATTCGCGCGTATGCCCCGATTTGCATTTGAAAATTTCTAGAAGGTTTCAGCATTAATTGGCGAAAGTTGGAAATTTGAAGGTTTGGAATGTTCAAAACTTTGACCGAGAGTTAACTTTGATGATTTCGAATTCGGATTGTGGTTCCGGGAATTTAGAATAGCTTCGTTATGTCATTTATTACTTGTGCTCAAAATTTGGGTTCATTCCGAGTTGATTTGATATGTTTCAGCACAAGTTTTAGAAATTGAAAGATTCAAAGTTTATTATATTTTATTTGAGGTGCGATTCGGCGTTTCGATGTTGTTATACGTGATTTTAGGCATCGAGTAGGTCCATGTTAGGTTATGGAACTTATTGGTATGTTCAGACGTGATTCCTCTTGGCTCGGGCGTGACTCAGATTTGTTTCGGACCTATTTTTCTTCACATTGCATTGCTGGTTTCTGGTGCACCAAATGGTCTTTGCGATCACGAAGTTGGTGATGCGATCGCGTAGTGGAAAATTTGAGTTGGGTTGTTTATTAATGGTATTAGGTTTGTTCTTAGCAACTACTGTAGTAAGAAGTTATTGCTGTGAGCATCTGAGTTATGTGGTACATCATGTGATGGCATCTTGGGCTTTGGTTATGGCTTGATACAGTTTGATCAGACTTGTACATTGTGTAGATGCGCGATTCGGGTTTTGTAAGGAATTCTGGATGTTGAGAATTGGATTCCAAGGTTTATGGGCTAAGGTTGAATTAAGGATCTTCAGTTAGGTTGTGTCGTCGGGCTTATATGGATTAGGGTGATGTGGGATCACCCCTGGGTATGTGCATGGTAAGGTTACACGGCAATTTGATGGCGTTGGAACGAGTCTTGGCACGTTCGAGGATGAACGTATGTTTAACTGTGGGAGAATGTAACGACCCAGCCGGTGTTTTGAGAAATTGCATTCCGTTCAGCTATTGAAGTCTTGAGAAGCATCATATGATATATTATGTCTTGTGTGAATCATCGATTTTGATTTTCAGGTTATTCGGAATTGATTTAAAAGAATGAATTTCATGATTGAAGCTTTAAAGTTAGAAGAGTTGACCAAGTTTGACTTTTTAGTATTTGACCTCGTTTCGGAGTTTTGATAGTTCCGTCAGGTCCTGATGGTAATTTTTGACATGGGCGTATGCCTGGATTTGCATTTGGAAATTTCTAAAAGGTTTCAGCACTAATTGGTGAAAGTTGAAACATTGAAGGGTTGAAATGTTCATAAGTTTGAGTGAGAGTTGACTTTGATGATTTCATATTCGGATTGTTGTTTTGATAAGTTGGAATAGCTTTGTTATTTCACTTGGGACTTGTGCACAAAATTTAATTTCATTCCGAGTTGATTTGATATGATTCACCACGAGTTTTGGATGTTGAAAGATTCAAAGTTCATTATATTTGATTTGAGGTGCGATTCGTCGTTTTGATATTGTTATGCATGATTTGAGGCCTCTAGTAGGTCTGTGTTAGGTTATGGGACTTGTTGGTATGTTCGGACGGGGCTCCGAGGGGCTCGGGCGTGACACGGATTGGTTTCAGACCAATTTTTCTTCATATTGCATTGCTCGTTTCTGTTGAAGTCTGGTGCACCAAATGGTCTTCGCGATCGCGAAGTAGGTGACGCGATCACATAGAGGAAAATTTGAGCTGGGCAGTTTCTTAAATGCGGTCGCGACTCAGTGGCTGCGATCGCGTGGGTTAGTGTTGGATACCGTACGCGTTCGCGTAGTGGAGGCCGCGTTTGCATAGAGCTGAGGCGGGAAGCTGGGAGCTGGAAATTCTTCAACGCGTTCGCGTAAGATGGGACGCGTTCGCAAAGCTTGGTCGCCTGTGTGCTTCGCATTCGCATGGGTATTTCCGCAATCGAATAGGGTAATTCTGGGTAGTGCATTTTCCTTCTTCATTATCGCAATGTTATTTCCGCGATCGCGATTCATTGATTCGCCTAGTGATTATAAGTACTCTATTTTCGAGGGTTTCAGCCAATTTTGCCTATTTCCAGCTATGGAGCTCGGATTGAGATGAATTTTAAGAGATTTGCACCATATGGATTGGGGGTAAGTGTTCTCTACTCGATTTTGATTTTCTTTCATGAATATATCTTCATTTTTAGATTTTGATTGAGGATTTCAAGAGAGAAATTGGGGGGTTTTGTCTAAAGTTTCATAGAGTGAAGTTTTGAGTTTTGAATGTCGATTCAGATTCAGATTTGAGTGAAACTAGTATGATTGGACTCGTAATTGAATGAGTTGTTGGATTTTGTAAGTTTGGTTGGGTTCTGAGGTGCTAGCCCGGGTTTGACTTTTTGGTTGACTTTGGGCTTTTGCTTAAAGATTCCACCTTTATCGATTGGGTTTGTTTCCTTTGGCACTATTTGATGTTCTTGAGTTGATTTTGGCTAGTTTTAAGCCGTTCGGAGGTCGGTACACGCATGATGGCATTTTTGGAGCATCGTTTGGCTTTCTCGGTATTAGATTTGGCTTGTTCGAGGTAAGAAACACTTCTAAACTTGGTGCTGAGGGTATGAACCCCTGAATATACATGTTATGTGTTTGGTGTTAAAGTGACGTGCATGCTAGGTGACGGGCGTGTGGGCGTGCACCGTGTGAAGTATGACTCGATTGTTTCTGCGATACTGTGTAGCTACCTAATGTTATTTGTATCCATAAAAGTTTTACGTGGTAGAGTAATTGAGCTGATCCTTGTTAGAAACCATGTTTAGGCTATATGCTTATTCTGTTGGGACCCACTGATATCATTCCTCTTGTTGAATTATTTGCTTAAATTTCATTTATATACTCAGTCATATTCATTCATTTACATATCATATCTCAGTCTCTGTTATCATTTGTTGTCACAACATGTTGTTATCATTATTTGGGCTATTTGGCATGAGATTTCTGAGCCCAAGAGACTGGAGAGATTGATGACTGAGTTGGGGCCTAAGGGCCGGATTGTGAGTGATATTGATGGGATCGGGTTGCACGCCACAACAAGCTTTATTGATTCATGATGGGACCGTGCTAAACGCCGCAACAAGTGTTAATGATTCATGATAGGATCGGGCTGCATGTCGCAGCAAGTGTTATTGATTCATGATGGGACCGTGCTGCACGTCGTAGTAAGTGTTATTGATTCATGATGGGATCGGGTTGCACGCCACAATAGGTATTATTGATTCATGATGGGATCGGCCGCACGCCACAACAGGTTATATTAGTGCTTGGGCAGGATCCACCCCTCCGGAGTCTACACACCCACAGTGAGCGCAGTTACTATTGATTCATGATGGGATCGGGCTGTGCGCTGCAGTAGGTACCGTACAGTGCTGAGTGACTGAGTGTGCTGAGTGATTAAACGTGATGAGTTGGAGTGTGAGACTGTTATATTGACTACTCTGAGAGTATGAGTACATGCGTTTATCACTGTGACACATTGCATCTAACATGCATAATTGACATACATGCATAGAGATGCATTTACTCATGCTACACAATTTTGTGACATTTATGACTTCACATGCACATTGGCTTGTAGGTATAGAGATGTACTTTCCTCATGCTATCTGAGATTGAATCATCTTATCTGTTGTTGAAAGTTTTTCGGAAAAATCACAGATTTATGACATTCATATTTTGGTGATTTTGGTGAAAGATTCGGGAATTACTGTTATACTTGAAAAGGATGCCTATTTTTCCGTAATTGTGAACGAGTTGAGCATCATATATTTGAGTTGTTTATTCTTCTACTTTTATTTTATTGTTATGAGTTGTTGTTGGTTGTTCGTGTTAGGCCCTGATCATTGTCCAAGCTCGTCACTGCTTTCAACCTAAGATTAGGTTTGTGACTTATTGAGTACATGGGGTCGGTTGTACTCATACTATACTTTTTCACCTTGCGTACAGATTTTGGATGCTAATGTTGCGATGTATGGAGGGAGCTGGCATTGAAGGCATACCTGCGTTCCGATCATAGCTACCTCTTGTTCTTGGTAGCTTTAGAATTATTAATCTGTTCATATATATTTCAAACAGATGATATTTTATTTCGTACCAGCTTTCTAAACTCTAAATCTTAGAAGCTCATGATTTGTACTACCAGTACTTGGGAATTCTTTGTATAAAAGTTCAGTATATTATCATTATTTTTCTCAATAAATCTCATTTGAATTGGATTGTTATTAGTTAGCTTACCTAGCGGGTTGGGTTAGGTTCCATCATGACTTGTTGCATTTTTGGGCTCGTGACAAGTTGGTATCAGAGCCCTAGGTTCATAGGTTCTACGAGTCATGAGTAAGTTTCTAGTAGAGTCTTGCGGATCGGTATGATGTCGTCCATACCTTTCTTCGAGAGGCTACAGGGCATTTAGGATAAACTTTCCATCTTTCTTTCCTTATCATGCGCTATTGATTCAGCTTGAAGCATAACTCTTTGAATTCCTTCCACTCACTCGTATGCGTAGTTGAGTGCTAGGTATCAGCTGTGCATCGACGGCTCGCGATTCTATGGATGAGGTGCCAGATGTGATTTCTGTGTGCTGATGATGGGCCAGTCTGGAGGACTTGAAGCCGAGTTTTGAATGTAGCTTGAGCACGAGGATTTCGGTTGTGTGAGCATGTGCTTTTGGATTTATATGTACGGTAGTGTCCCTGTGAGTGGAATTTATGGCTCGGTGACTGGTTAAATGGCTAAATGATGAGTATGATGTGACTTCGAGATGTGTTCAGATGGTTTGAATGTGACGAGAAGAGTTCGCTTGAGATGTAAAAATGTCTATTGGGTTCTTGATTTCTGTCTTGACGTGACGTACAGTCTCAAGTTATGAGTGTGTTGAAGGATCTTTCATGTTGTTTACTTGTAGAACAAATTAGGTTCTCATGTCTTGTTGATGAGTTCAGAATCAGAAATTTTAAGTATTTGCGTAGTTGTGGATGTAAAAGAAGTATAGAAAGAGATCTCATTTTGAGGCAAAGCAGGTGGGTTATCACCTGGGGGCAATCCACTAATGTGTGATCCCTATGATGTTGTGTGAAGGCTTTTCTTTTCTACCAGTGGGTATATGTGTTGCGATTCGAATTTGGATTGGTTGAGAAAGTTGACCTGACCATCACAAGGATGAATGCGAGCTTAGCGGAAGATTTGAGGTACTATATGGTTTGTGTCACATGAGCTTATGAAGGATTTAGTTGAACCTCACTACAGTATTATGCCGGTAATAGAGTATGGGCATTGTGAGTTATCGAGTGTTTTGATCTATGGCTTTGAGCCAAGTGGGGGAGTCTGCTATCGACGATTTGATTGCATGGTTACGTGTTGTATTGGATTTGGTCTGAGGCATACTTGTGGATCGGTAATGACTTGCAAAGGCTGGTTTTGAGCATGACATAAGCAAGGAAATTTCTGGATGCATGGTGTATTACACTTTATGGATATATGGAAATCGTGGAATGATTTGAGTTTGTTATTCATGACGGATGTGGTGTGCATGGAGTAGGGATTCACTTAGTTTTTTAGAGGTGTGGATTATTTCTTTGGGTGTTGTCATGTTAATGGGGCACATGTCGTTCGGCTCGTTTGGGCAGTGCAATTGAGATTTGAGCAGAGTGGATGACTCTCGAGAAGGTTATAATGGATTCAAGATTTATATGTAGCAATTGAGAATATTTTGGATTTGTATATGGCCAGACTCTGAGATTTACATTGGATGGTGTCGAGACTCATGATATTTCTACATCATTATGGATTCTACATTTCAGTAACAGGAAGGTGAAGGAAACGACTTTAGATTCACAGAAGGTCTCTTAAGAGTGAGTGTCTCGGTTGTGATACTTATGGGGTACTTAATAAGGAACAGTGACTAACGGGACTTAGGGCGGTGTGGTTTTATGCTAGGATCTCTGGTGGTGAGCTTTGGGGGAGGATCGTGGTGTTCTAGCAAGGAGAAGTGTTAACTTAAGGGTAATTCGGAAGGAACTCAGAGAAATAGGACAACTTGGTAGTAGGTTAGATAAGCACAACAATGGATATGATCGGTTCTTTGGGTACTTATGACATGGTGAGTCTCTACAGGTGTTTTGTGGCAATACTCTTGGGTTTGGCGACCTGTGTGGCTTGGTTAAGTTAGAGAGATTCAGTTTTGATGGTTTGGTTATGTGAAAATGGGTTTCGGAAAGTTCTCGATGGTTTCTACCACAGTTTGAGATCGATATTTCCTATTGGTGGGAGGAGCATGTTGCGTATTGTGATTTTCTCCCGAGTGAGGTCAAATGGATAGTTTCAAACTGACCGGATATGTATTTTGCTTGCGACTCAGAATTGATTATGAGATTCTCGTACTTTTCATATGATGGCATGATAGATGCGGTGTGTTATGTGAGATTGAGATTTGCATGTGCAAGGTCACAATTCAGTTTTGTAGGGAAGGTCATGAATTCTTAGGCAACATGAATGGTTTCAGATGACTGGATGAATGATATTACTACTTGGTATTGCATGAGAAGAGTGTACATTCAGAAGGCGCACTGAGTTTTAACTTACGGATGCTTTATTGGTATTGCATTACTCGCCTGGTTGAGCGACAGCTGATGTTCGGATTTTTGCCATGTGGCATGGGAGAATAATAGAAGTATTTCTCGTGGGATGATTGTGCATGAGAGATGTGTTAGTCATTCAAATGGTGGAGTTAGGATCGGCTATGGTGATTCATGTATTCTATGAATTTGGAGACTGGGAGTTCTTAGAAGCAGATTGTTTCATGGTTGTGTACTGTGAAGATGTGACCAAAGTTAGCTAGATGGTGGTAGATGTTATGGTTAGATATTTTGGACTTTTGGGGGGCTATTTATCCATTTGGTGTTGACTTGAGTTGATTTGGGAGCCCATTGGTAGGCCCGAGGAGGATGTGTGTTCTACACCGGGTCAGATTTGTTGACTCATCAGTGTTATTGCTGAAGGGTGTGTCATTTGGTTAGAATAGAGCTTGTTCGTGTTCGAATATGTCTATGTGTAACTCTTTTATGCTATGAGGGGTTGTGATTTGTTTGTTATATGCACACATGATGCGGTTCTGTTTGGGCCTTGAAGCATAATTCAAGCAAGATGGTTATTGGGGTGTTGCATGGTTGATTGAGCCTTGGTTATGTTCTTTTTGTGCTGTGGTATGTTGTGTTATTTTCTTCTACATGGTTATGGTCATGCACTTTATGTACTTGATGTCGAATTGCGTGTGGTTGTTGATTTTGAGCATTGTGGCTTGAGGTATTTCATGGGATTGGTGTTTGGATGGGGCCACGCATTGCAAAGGAGTTGTGTTGGAATATTATCCTTTATGTTAGACTTGTGTGTCTTGGTTCTACTATGTATGATGGGTTCATTGCACCGCGGTTGTGGTGGTACTTGTTGAGCTTGCGGGACGGTTCTCTCATTTGAGTCATTTTCCTTTTTTGAGTGCATTTTAATTGTGGCGTATTGGTGCATGGATTGCACGGTTTGTGACCCTAGGTGGTATTGGTATGGCATTTCAGTAGAGTAGCTTGTATATGATGAGATGAAGTCATTGGGCCTGAGGTGATTGCTATCGAATTTAATTACAATGTGCTTGGAAGAGTAATATCGGAGGTCAACTTAGAATTTGGGGCTATGGTTCTGGTTAGGAGAGAGGACTTCCATGACTTGTTGACCTGAGGAGTGGTTAGGAGTTTCTGTGTGTTTCTTTCATCATCAGCAGTGTACGAAGGTTTTGGAACGAGGTTTTGTTTGAGATGAGGTTTATTACTGGTATTAGGTTTGGTTTTAGCTACTGTGGTCAAAAGTTATTGTTGTGAGCATCTGAGTTATCTGGTACATCATGTGATGGCATCTTGGGCTTTGGTTATGGCTTGGTACAGTTTGATCAGACTTGTATATTGTGTAGATGCGAGATTCGGGTCTTGTAAAGAATTCTGGATGTTGGGAATTGGGTTCCATGGTTTATGGGCTAAGGTTGAATTAAGGATCTTCAAGTAGGTTGTGTCGTCAGGCTTGTATAGATTAGGGTGATGTGGGATCACCCCTGGGTATGTGCATGGCAAGGTTACACAACGATTTGATGGCTAACTGGGGGAGAATGTAACGACCCAGCCGATCGTTTTGAGCATTTGCATTCCGTTCAGCTGTTTGAATTCTTGAGCAGCATCATATGATGTATTATGACTTGTGTGAATCGACGGTTTTGGTTTTCAGGTTATTCGGAATTTATTTAGAAGAATGAATTTCATGATTGAAGCTTTAAAGTTGAAAGAATTGACCAAGTTTGACTTTTTAGTATTAGACCTCAGTTCGGAGTATGGATAGTTCCGTTAGGTCCGAATAGTAATTTTGGACTCAGGCGTATGCCCGGATTTGCATTTGGAAGTTTCTAGAAGGTTTCGGCACTAATTGGCTAAAGTTGGAAATTTGAAGGTTTGGAATGTTCATAAGTTTGACCGAGAGTTGAGTTTGATGATTTCGAATTTGGATTGTGGTTCCGAGAATTTAGAATAGTTTCGTTATGTTATTTGGGACTTGTGCGCAAAATTTGAGTTCATTCCGAGTTGATTTGATATGTTTCAGCAGTAGTTTTGGAAGTTGAAAGATTCAAAGTTCATTATATTTGATTTGAGGTGTGATTCGTTGTTTCGATGTTGTTATGCATGATTTGAGGCCTCTAGTAGGTCCGTGTTAGGTTATGGGACTTGTTGGTATATTCGGATGGGGTTCCGAGGGGCTCGGGCGTGACTCGGATTGGTTTCGGACCAATTTTTCTTCATATTGCATTACTCGTTTCTGCTGAAGTCTGGTGCACCAAATGGTCTTCACGATCGCGTAGTAGGTGATGCGATCGCATAGAGGAAAATTTGAGCTAGGCAGTTTCTTAAATGCGGTCGTGATTCGATGGCTGCGATCGCGTGGGTTAGTGTTGGATACAGTACGCGTTCGCATAGTGGAGGCCGCATTCGCATAGAGCTGAGGCGGGAAGGTGGGAGCTGGAAATTCTTCAACTCGTTCGCGTAAGATGGGACGCGTTCGCGAAGCTTGGTCGCCTATGTGCTTCGCACTCGCATGTGTATTTTCATGATCGCGTAGCATATTGTTGGAGATAGTGTTGTTTGTTCTTCGCGATAGCGAAGGTTGTTCCGTGAGCGAATATGGTAATTCTCGGTAGTGCATTTTCCTTCTTCTCGATCGTGATGTTATTTCACCGATCGCGATTCATTGATTCGCTCAGTGATTATAAGTACTTTATTTTCGGGGGTTTCAACCATTTTTTCCTATTTGGAGCTTGGATTGAGACGATGTTAGAAGCAATTTTCACCATATTGATTGGGGTCAGTGTTCTCTACTCGGTTTTGAGTTTATTTAATGAATCTATCTTCGTTTTTTGCTTTTGATTGAGGATTTCAAGAGAGAAATTGGGGGGGGGGGGGGGTTGTCTACTATTTCATAGAGTGAATTTTTGTGTTTTGAACGTCGATTCAGAGTCAGATTTTAGTGAAACTAGTATGATTGGACTCATAATTGAATGGGTGTTAGGATTTTATAAGTTTCGTTGGGTTCTGAGATGCGGGCGCGGGTTTGATATTTTGTTGACTTTGGGCTTTAGATTAAAGATTCCACCTTTATCGATTGGGTTTGTTTCCTTTGGCATTAATGGATGTTCTTGAGTTGCTTTTGGCTAGTTTTGAGCCGTTCGAAGGTCGGTACGCGCGGGATGGCATTTTTGGAGCATCTTTTGGCTTGCTTGGTATTAGATTTGGCTTGTTCGAGGTAAGTAACACTTCTAAACATGGTGTTGAGGGTATGAACCTCTGAATATACGTGTGATGTGTTCGGTGTTGAGGTGACGCACATGCTAGGTGACGGGCGTGTGGGTATGCACCGTGTGAAGTATGACCCGGCTGATTTTGTGATACTGTCTAGCTACATAATCTTATTTTTATCCATGAAATTTCTAAGCGCTAGAGTAATTGAGTTGTGATCCATGTTAGAAACCATGTTTAGGCTATATGCTTATTCTGTTGGGACCCACTGATGTCATTCCTGTTGTTGAGTTATTTGCTTAAATTGCATTTACATAATCAGTCATATTCATTCAATTACATATCATATCTCAGTCTCTGTTATCATTTGTTGTCACATCATGTTGTTATCATTATTTGGGCTGTTTGGCATGAGATTTGTGAGCCCAAGAGACTGGAGAGATTGATGACTGAGTTAGATCCTGAGGGCCGGATTGTGAGTGATATTGATGGGATCAGACTGCACGCCACAACAAGTGTTATTCATGATGGGATTGGGATGTATATCGCAGTAAGTGTTATTGATTCATGATGGGATCGGGTTGCACGCCGCAACAGGTATTATTGATTCATGATTTTATCGGGATGCATGCTGCCGCAAGAACTATTGATTCATGATGGGATCGAGCTTTACGCCGCAGCAGATTATATTAGTGCTTGGGTAGGATCCGCCCCTCTAGATTCTGCACACCCACAGTGAGCGCAATTACTATTGATTCATGATGGGATCGGGTTGAGTGCCACATAAGGTACCGTATAGTCCTGAGTGACTGAGTGTGCTGTGTGATTAAGCGTGATGAGTGGGATGTGAGATTGAGTACTCTGAGAGTGTGAGTACATGATTTCATCATTGTGACACATTACATCTGACATGCATACTTGACATATAGGCACATAGATGCATTTCCTCATGTTACACGGTTTTCTGACATTTATGACTTCACATGCACATTGACATGTAGACATAAAGATGTACTTTCCTCATTCTATTTGAGATTGAATCATCTTATATGTTGTTGAAAGTTTTTGGAAAAAATCACAGATTTCTAACTTATTCACATTTTGGTGATTTTGGTGAAAGATTCGGGATTTACTATTATACTTGAAAAGCATGCCTATTTTTCCGTAACTGGGAACGAGTTGAGCATCATATCTTTGAGTTGTTTCTTGTACTACGTTTATTATATTGTTATGAGTTGTTGTTGGTTGTTGGTGTTGGACTCTGATCGTTGTCTAAGCTCATCACTGCTTTCAACCTAAGGTTAGGTTTGCTACTTATTGAATACATGAGGTCGGTTGTACTCATACTACACTTTTACACCTTGCGTGCAGATTTTGGATGCTAATGTTGCGGTGTATGGCGGGAGCTGGCATTGAAGGCGTACCTGCCTTCCAGTCATAACTACCTCTTGTTCTTGGTAGCTTAAGAATTATTAATGTGTTCATGTATAATTCAAACAGATGATGTATTTATTTCATATCAGCTTTGTAAACTCTAAATCTTAGAAGCTCATGATTTGTACTACCAGTCCTTGGGGATGCTTTGTATGAAAGTTCAGTATATTATCATTATTTCTCTCAGTAAATCTCATTTGAATTGGATTGTTATTAGTTGGCTTACCTAGAGGGTTGGGTTAAGTTCCATCATGACTTGTTGGATTTTTGGGTCGTGACAGACCCTCAGGGTACTCATATGGGGAAGTCTTCTTTTAGCGCACCACTTACACGGGGTTCCTACAGCGGATATCCCAGTCATCCAACACAAACTCAGTACCAGCAACCATGCCCGCAAAGGGGTTGTTATGAGTTTGGCGATACTAGGCACATCATGAGGGATTGTCCCAGACTCGGGAGAGGTGGAATTCATTAGGGAACTCAGGCTATTAACTCCATTCCAGTTGCTAAGCCACCTGCACAGCCAACTAGAGGTGGAGGACAGGCGGGTAAAGGGCGCCCTAGAGGGGGAGGCTCAGCTCGTTGATATGCTTTCCCTGGTAGGGTTGATGTTGTTGCACCGGATGGCATCACTACAGGTATGGTTTTGATTTGTCATAGAGGAGCATTAATTTTATTTGCCCTGAGTCCTATTTATCGGTGTGAGTCCTCCTATCTTGCTTCATATATAGATGAGTTTCGTGATTCTGGTACTCTGCTTATGTTTTTACCTCTATTGAGATATTCTATATTGGTAGCCCGTGTCTATCATTTTTGTTTGTTCACTATTGAGAGTTATAATACTAGGATGAATTTTCTGTTACTCATTATGGTTGGTTTGATATGATTTCTTGATGGTTGGTTACGATTTGTTATTTAGGTGCTCTACCGGTACGGGGTGCCCGTTACGTGTTGTGATTTTATTTTGCGGAATTGAGTTAGTGGAAGGTCTCGGTTTGTGTGATGTGTATTCTACTTGTGATTCAGAGCTGAGGCTAGTATCCTCGCGTATTTGTGTGGTTTGATATGTTTGAACCGGGCTATGTGCTTTGGTGGAGTTATATTAGAATGAGATCTTGTGATTGGCTCATATATTTTGTTTCTCCCTAGTGGAATGGATTCGTAGTATGATACCGATAGGGAGTTGTGCCTGCTGGACTTGTTCGGTAGTTCTCTCACGTGTGTCTCGTCCATATTCTATCATATTCGAGTTGTGCTTGTGAGTTTAGATTGCTAGGCATGTGCCCAGGTGGAGTTGGGTATGACTTATTTGTTTGGGAGAGTGATTATGATATCATTATGTTTTTTGCATCGTTGTTAGTGTTATGAAGGTTTGAACAAGGTTCTAGTCGATATGAGGCTATTACCGGTATCGGGTTTGGTAATGGATAGCTTTTGCGGTCGAGTTGCTGCATGGGCATGTGGGTGATGTGTTACGTCATGTGGTTATACCTTGTGTGTGTATGTTTGAGCTATTGCAGCTGGTTGAGGTTGATACTATGTGTTTATGTGGGAATCAGGTCCTTGGGGGATAGTCGGATGTTGAAATATTTTGGTCTAAGGCTTATCAGATGCTGAGATAGTGTTGTCGGGCCTATATGGATAGGGGTGACGTGGGATCACCCATAAGTATATGTATGATGATTATGTAGGATGGACGTTTGTTTAGGAGTGATTCCAATAGTTTCGTATGGTGATTTTGGACTTAGTCGTATGTCCGGATTTGGATTCGGAGGTCCGTAGGTTGATTTGATGCTTTTTAGCAAAAATTGGAAAGCTGAAGGTTTGGAAGGTTGAGAGGCTTGACCGGGAGTTGACTTTGTTGATATTGGGTTTAGATTGTGATTTTGAGAGTTATTATATCTTTGTTATGTCATTTGGGACTTACATGCAAAATTTGGGGTCATTCTGGGTTGGTTTGATATGATTCAGCGCGAGTTGTAGAAGTTGAAAGTTCATTAGTTTGTTACGCTTGAATTGAGCTGCGATTCGTAGTTTTGATGTTGTTTGATGTGGTTTGAGGCCTAGAGCAGGTCCGTGTTATGTTATAGGATTAGTTGGTTTGATTGGACGGGGTCCCGGGAGTCTCAGGCGTGTTTCAGTTGGGCTATGGGCCAATATCTCATGTTTTTGAATTGCTGGTTCTGATATCTGGTGTTCTTCATCACGATCGCGATGAAGCAGTCACATTCACATAGAGTTAATGTGGAGGCAGGCATTTTGTTCTTCGCGGCCGTGAAGAGGTGACCACATTCGCGAAGAAAGGAAGATTGTTGCCTTCGCGTTCGCATAACAGGTATCGCGATCACGTATAAGGGAGGCTGGAGGGGGGCATTAGGGATTTCTTATTCGCGTTCGTGTGAGAGGCACCGCATTCGCGTAGTGTGCTGGAGACTGTGTGTCGTGTTCACGTCTAGGGTTACACATTTGGGAAAAACGTTCTGGGCATCTTCTATTTTTGTCTTCGTGACCGTGAAGCCCTTTCCGCAATCGTGATGAGTAAATACCTGCGCAGAATTATAAGTACTCTATTTCGAGGTCTTTTGTGATTTTATCACTTTTTGAGTTAGAGTGCTCGAGTTTGGTCAATTTTGGAGGGGATTTTCATGATTTGGATTGGGGTAAGTATTCTTGACTTGGATTTGATTATATTTCATCATTCTATCTTTGTTTTTATCATTTAATTAGTGATTTGAATTGGAGGAATTGGGGGGTTTTGTAAAGAAACTTTCTAAAACACAAAAATAATAATTTGAAGGCCGATTTGATGTCGGAATTAGATAATTTTTGTATGGTTGGACTCGTATCAGAATGGGTGTTCGGATTCTGTGAGTTTTGTTGGGTTTCGAGATGCGGGTTCGGGGTTGACATTTTGGGTTGATTTTTTGGCTTTCATTAAAGATCGAAACTGTATTATCCGGAATTATTTCATATGGCTCTTGTTTATGATATTAAGTTATTTTGGCTAGATTCGAGTCGTCCGGAGGTTGTTACACACATGAAGGTCTAATTAGAGTATTGATTTAGCTTCTTTGAGATAAGTATCTTTTCTAACCTTGTGTAGGCGAACTACCCCTTAGGTTTTGGGTTGATTGTATTGTTTGAGTTATGTGGAAGACGTGTACATGAGGTGACGAGTGTGTACCCGACATATATATGGCAAAATTGACCGGTTGAGACTTTTAGGCTTCTTTTATGTATTTATTTGAAGTTGTTATCACATGTTTTATCCTTTATTTGTCAAGTTTACTCTCACATGCTTTATTTGAAGTTGTTAGCACATGTCATATCTTTTACTTATCAAGTTTACTCTTATACAATTTATTTGAAGTTGTTACCACCTTTATTTTAATGTGACCTCCTTCATTGTTGTTACCACCTTTATTTTAATGTGACCTCCTTTAATGTGACCTCCTTCATTGTTGAGTTATATGATATCCTTTCGTTGTCAGGTTATTCTTATTCATTTAGACATAGTTGCTATCTCATGACCATTTCTTTCATTGTTAGCTTATGTCATACATTAGAATTCGAAGTTGCCATTTCATGGAAATACCTTCATTAGTAAGTTCATTCTTAAGCAATTAATTGAAGCCGAAATTATGGAAAGCCATTAACCTATTTTAGTTTAGGCTGTCATTTAATGGAGTAGTGTTCATTGTTGAGTTATCGTTCCCCATTTCATTTTGTTGCTATTGAGATTCTTGTACACATTGTGGTTAGGCCGTGGGCTATGTGTTGTGGTGATAATGGTATTGTTGTTTTGGAAAGGGGTGTGGCCTATGGGAACTTGTGATACGAGCTGATATGTCGTGTTGTTATTATTTTAGCACATGTGATTTGTTGTGTGGTTTGATTGTTGTTATGCGGAGCATAAGGGTGGCATATCACTATTGTTGATTGTGTAGAGTTGTACGGGTGGATATTGTGTTATTGTCCTTGCGGAGTGATCTGATTGGCTATTATGATGTTGTTAATACGGAGAGATAATGGTGGCTATGCCAGGGATGATATGTGACGGCCTGGGGGCATAATGTTGATGATATTCGTGTGATGGTGTGATTTTTCTTATGTGTGTCATGCACCTTACATGACTTGTTATGTTGTTTCCAAGGAGCTACTCGAAGTTTTTGATATTACTTGTTGACTTGGATTGTAATAGTACACTTTCGCTTGCATACACTGTAGCATGTTAGCTATACTAGCTCAGAAGCATGAAACTTGACATTTGTTGATCATGCATATGTATTCTTGCAATATTGAGCCTCTGACCACGCCGGGCGGATTGTGATAGTTAGCCTGTGACCATGCCAGGTGGACTGTGATATTGAGCTTATGACCATGCCGGGCGAATTGGCACGTGAGTTGTTTGTGCAGTCGTGATTGTAAATGTGGGCACGAGGTGCCATGAGCATATGATTCGTGATTTGTGACTCGTGACATGTGATTATGAGATGAGGTAACTTGGAGTAATTTTGTTGTGAGACTTGTGTTAGAACGACTTGATTATTTGATTGTCGTTTGTTTTCCTTATTTGGTTTCACTGGTATTTTAACGGTGTTCTGATTACTTTACTGTTTATATCCCATGTTGATTTCTTGTTGCTTTACTGATTCTTGCTTTCATTATTAACTTATTACTTATATATTGCACATGTTATTATGACTAGTAGGTGTCTTGACTTGTACCTCATTACTACTCCACCGAGGTTAGTGTTGATACTTAGTGGGTACCGACCGTGGTGTACTCATACTACACTTGTTGACATTTTTGTGCAGATCCAGGTATTGGAGATATCAGACTCAGGCAGAGTTAGCTTCTTGATCACGAGGATTCAAGTTAGAGCTGCTTGGTCGTCGCAGTCCCTTGGAGTCCTTTTTCCTTGATTGTACTGTTAAATCCTTATCCGAATAATATTGTATTTTGAGTTATTCCAATGTATTCATTTAGAGTTCGTGACTCTGTATTACCTAGTCTTAGGAGGATTGTTGTGATTATTTCCGCATAGGCTTGTGACAAATTTATTTCAGCATTTATATTAAACGCTAATTTAAAATAACATGCTTAACTAGTTTAACTATTGTACATAATCGGCTTACCTAGTCTTAGATACTAGGTGCTATCACGACGCCTAAGGCAGGATTTGGGGTCGTGACAAGTTGGTTTCAGAGCTCTAGGTTCATAGGTTCTACGAGTCACGAGCAGGTTTAGTAGAGTCTTGCAGATCGAGACGGAGACGTCTGTACTTATCTTCGAGAGGCTACGAAACTATTAGGAAAATTCCACTTCTTTCATTTTTATCCTGCGGATTCAATGTTTTCGGAGTTTGAGACTTCGTATTTCTATTCTCTCACAGATGGTGAGGACACATACTACCAGGTCAGCTGAGCAAACATCCGCGGCCCCTACTAGAGCCGCGAGAGGCCGAGGCCGGGGCCAGGGTAGAGGATGAAGAGGGGAACGTGCCGCAGCTAGAGCACCTGCCAGAGTAGTAGCTGTGAAGCGACTAGTAGATCCGGTTGGGGTACAGGAACCGGAGGAGCCTATAGCTACCCTCGGACTTCAGGAGACTTTAGAGAAGTTCTTGAGCATGTTTGGTACATTGGCTCACGTGGGATGGATCCCAGTTGCTCCAGCTACTTCGTAGATTGGAGGAGGAGCTCAGACTCCCACTTCCCATACTCCAGAGCAGCGGGCTCACATTGGACCGGTTTTGGGTGTTATACCAATACAACATGTTATTCTGGTTCAGCTTGAGGTCAGGCTAGGGGCATCAGAGGAGGAGCAGAAGAGGCTTGCGAGGTTCAAGAAGTATCACCCTCCTACTTACAGTGGCGCAGTGACTGAGGATGCGCAGTGTTTTTTAGAGAAGTGTCACCGTATTCTCCGCACCATGAGTATTGAAGAGGTGAGTGGAGTTGCTTTTACTACATTTTAGCTGTCAGGAGCAGCGTATCAATAGTGGAGGGCTTATGAGGAGGGTACGCTAGCTGACGTGGCACCACTCACTTGCACTCAGTTTTTTGAGATGTTTTTGAGGGAGTTTGTTCCTTAGACCCTCAGGGATGCGTGGCGCATAGAGTTCGAGCAGCTGCGCCAGGGCACTATGACAGTGTTGGAGTATGCCATCAGGTTCAACGAGCTGTCCCGACACACACCTACCATGGTTCCTACAGTCAGAGAGAGAGAGAGGTCACAGATTTATCGAGGGGCTCAGTTACAATCTTAGATTCAGCATGGCTCGGGAGTTGGAGACTGATACCCCATTTTAGCAGGTTTTGGAGATTTCTAGGAGGTTAGAGCGTATTCAAGGTGAGGAGAGGGAGGATAAGGAGGCCAAGAGGTCTCGAGGTTCTGGAGGGTTCAGTGGATTCTACTGTTCAGCTCTGACCCATCATGGGGGAGGCTCAGTCAGTCAGCCAGTTCAGTATGCACTTCAGACTACTCGTGGTGCTTCAGCTAAACAAGGACTTCAGGGTACTCATATGGGGTAGTCAAATGTTAGTGCACCACCTGCACGGGGTTCCCACAAAGAATATCCCAGTCATCCAGCACAGACTCGGTACCAACAACCACCCCCGCAGAGGGGTTCTTATGAGTGTGGCGATACTAGGCACATCATGAGGGGTTGTCCCAGACTCGGGAGAGGTGGATTTCATCAGGGCACTCAGGCTATGGACTCCATTGTAGTTGCTACTCCTCCTGCACAGCCAGCTAGAGGTAGAGAATAGGCAGGTAGAGGGCGCACTAGAGGGGGAGGCCCGGCCCTTTGATATGTTTTCCCTGGTAGGGTTGAGGCTGCTACACCAGATGGCATCGCTATAGGTATGGTTTCGATTTGTCATAGAGGAGCATCAATTTTATTTGACCCGAGTCTTATTTATCGGTGTGATTCCTTCTATCTTGCTTCATATATAGATGAGTTTTGTGATTCTGGTACTCTGCTTATGTTTTTACCTCTGTTAAGAGATTCTATGGTGGTATCCCGTGTCTATTTTCGGTTTATTCACTATTAAGAGTTATGAGACTAGGATGAATTTTTTGTTACTCATTATGGTAGGTTTTTATGTGATTTCTAGATGGTTTGGTTATGACTTGTGATTTATGTGCTCTACCAGTACAGGGAGTCTGTTGTGTGTTGTGATTTTATTTCACGAAATTGAGTTAGTGGAAGGTCTTTGTTGGTGTGATGTGTATTCTACTTATGATTTAGAGCTGCGGATTGGATCCTCGTATATTTGTGTGGTGTGATATGTTTGAACCGGGCTACATATTACGGTGGAGTTATATTAGGATGAGATTCTTGTGATTGGTTCATATATTTTGTTTCTCCATTGGAATGGATTCGTAGTATGATATGGATAGAGAGTTATGCCTGTTGGACTTGTTCGGTAGTTCTCTTATGTGTTTCTCTTTCCATATTCAGTCATATTCAAGTTGTGCTTGTGAGTTTAGATTGCTAGGCATGTGCCCTGGTGGCGTTGGGAGTAACTTGTTGGTTTGGGTGAGTGGTTATGAGATCATTTTGTTTCTTTTATCGTTGTCAGTGTTATAAAGGTTTAGAACAAGGTTCTAGGAGGTATGAGGCTATTTACCAGTACCGGGTTTGGTAATCGATAGCAATTGCGGTGGAGTTATTGTTATGGGCATGTGGGTGATATGTTACGTCATGTGGTCATACCTTGTGGGTGTATAATTAAGTTGTTGCAGCTGGTTGAGGTTGATATTGTTACAACCCATGTTTTCGTATGTACGAGTCATCATAAGTCAATTGATGTAAGCT
>AWOL01S0091199.1:20302-32955 GCA_000715115.1 Nicotiana otophora | reverse complement strand
TTGCGCTTTCCGTAACATTCAACCATGAAAAGTAGGAGTTGCTTTTGTACTAACATATATATTCAGATTCTGCCCACTGNATGTATTTTCTTTTGAAAATGGTTTAGCTTGCGCTTTCCGTAACATTCAACCATGAAAAGTAGGAGTTGCTTTTGTACTAACATATATATTCAGATTCTGCCCACTGTTTATTCTAACTATTAGACCATTGTTTAGCATAAACTTGCAAATTTGTTTCTGCGAGCGGTGTAAAAACTTCCATGGTTTGTGAAAGCCTAACTTCAAGGCTTTTCTCTTTATTTTCTGCTCCTTTATTGAAACTAAATTGGTCATCTGCTTGGTTGACAAGGTATAATCTTTCTACTTTGTCAAACAAATGTGACTCCAAATAATCTATGCATGTTATAAATAGAATTATATTTATCGTGAATGCCTATATTTAAGAGAGATTTTAGAGTTTGTTACTTGGTGGCTAAGTCAGTTTTTCCCTATAAATAAAGAGATTATATTTCATTGTAATTCATTCCAAATCAACAAGAATTTTCTCTCTACTTCTCTATGCAATACTCTTCTTCCTCTTTTATTGTTTCATAACACGTATCAGCACGAGACTCCAACTAATTGAGTAGAGGCTTTGGGATACGTGCATGGTGCTCAACTTGTACATAATATTGAGCATAATGATTGTCAATTATTCCTAACTTTCTACAGGAAATAATTCTGGATTTAAGGTAAGTATTTTACCTTATTTTTATCTTTTAAATTCTTGACATTCTATAATTTAATTTTAAGATAATATATTTTGATTATAACTCTAATGGAGTTTGTGAGAAATTATAACCATCCGAAGTGGTAAAATTTCTATGTCTTGCCATGATCAAATTCATGTATGATTATGAGCACAAGAAGTGAAAACCCGTCCCATTGAATTTGTTTCATTCTCATTCCTTTAAGAGAATGTGATAGCAATATGTAATAAGTCTGAAAGAAGACAAAATTATTACTGTGATGGTATCAATAGATGTAGACGTGACAATAGAAAAAATTATAATCGTTATCATTGTGGTAATGAGAGCGGTAAAGATTCTCAAAATAATCCTTCACTTTGTGAAAGTAATGTTTGTCATCGATTTGACATGAAATTTTATAAATCACATATAGATGATTATGGTCCACTCATGATTTGAATATGACAACATGTGATTTGTGATTACATATTTATTCTTGGAAGAATATGAACGTGCTAGTGGTAGTGAATATACCACACTCACCTCTAGAAGGAGGTTTGGGATAAAATAAGAAAATAATTTTATTATTATGGCATGAATGGTCATTAATCACGTACCTATTGTGATTATGCCAATATATTACGGCAATATGATTATTACAAGGCAAAAGTAATGAAAGCAACATATTTTGCCTATAATGATTTTGACCATACCCATAATGGTATAACTTTCTCCTCGAAAGAGATATTCTCCATATGAATGTTGATGAATATGTGGTAGTACAAAACTAATTGAGATCTCTAGAAGAGCCAATTATACTATTTTGGAGAAATAAAATTGATTATCAATAAGGTATTGTGGCGTATAAGTCTTAAAGAAACTTATAAAAGCGGGTAGCCATTAAGGAAAACGGCCTGAGTTTTTAAGTATTCGCGAAAGCGGTTAGCTATATTGAGACTATAAATAAAGGAAAGATTTAATATCTTCTATTACTATAATTTGTAGCGAGGTAATATGCATGTGAAACGTTACCCGCTTTATTCTCCAGTTTGTACTACACAAATAAAAGAATGCCACAATAAAGTAGAAGTTTATTGATATAAAAATACGTATCATAATAAACTGGTAGTTTAATTAACAATTGCACATGTCATGATGTAAACCTGAAGTTTATTGATACAGACAGTTTTATCAGGCATGGCCTATTGAGCAATCTTGATTTAAGTATGATGCGCAAAAGTAAAAGAGAATTCACATGGGTAAATATTAAAGAACTAGAAAGTTCTTTACGAATCCTCTTATGTTGTTTGTTCTCATTAATTAATAGACCAACTAAAATTGGGATTGAATCCCATGAATACTGGAAATATCAAAGGTGAATATGAGCCCATTCACCTGCCATGTATACCACATAAGATGCATCTATGAGATGGTTACATGTGCGATTATTATTAACCCGCAACCTGGTGTTGCGAGGTAAATTGCTCAATAATTTAATTTGGAGCATAATTTTCAGATTTTCTATTCAAGACAGTTCATCTTGATAAGTTGGTTTATATCACGGTTGGTTTAGCAAAATAATTTATTGACTGCCTCCACTTAATAGCTAAACTATTGCTTATGAGAACAAATTATCTATATCAGTTGATATACGTTGTATACGAAAGTATATTACATTCTTCCCTCACAAGTGGTTCAGGGTTGATAAGTGAGAATTTTGACTGCTTATTGTAACGACTCAACCGGTTTTGAGCATTTGCACTTCGCTCGGTAGTTTAAGGGCATGAGTAGCTCCGTATGATGTATTTTTATTTGTGTGAATCGTCGGTTTGGTTTTCAAGTTATTCAGGACTGATTTGGAAGAATGATTATCAACTAGGGAGCTTTAAATTTGAAAGAGTTGACCATGTTTGACCTTTTAGCATTTGACCTCGGATTGGAATTTTGATGGTTCCGTTATCTCCGTTGGGTGATTTTGGACTTAGGAGCGCATCCGGATTGTGATTTGGAGGTCCGTGGTTGAATTTGGCTCAAAATGACGAAAGTTAAAATTTTGGAAAATTTGACCGGGAGTGAACTTTTTGATATCAGGGTCGGATTCCGATTTTGGAAGTTGAAGCAGGTCCGTAATGTCGAATGTGACTTGTGTGCAAAATTGAGGTTAATCGGACGTGATTTGATAGGTTTCGGCATCGATTGCGGAAGTTTGAAGTTTCAAAGTTCATTGATTTTGAGTTGAGGTGTAATTTGTCGTTTCGATGTTGTTATGTGTGTTTTGAGGCCTCGAGTAGGTCCTTGTTATGTTATAGGACTTGTTGGTATGTTAGGACGGGATCACGAGGGGCTCGAGCGTGTTTCGGATCGATTTTGGATCATTTTCCTTCATGTTTTCACTGATGTGTTCTGCTGGTTTTTGGTGTCTCAGTCCTTCATCGCATTCGCGTGACAATTGTCGCAAACACATAATGTCTTCCGATAGCAGCAGCAAATCGTTCTTCGTGATCGCAAAGTATGTCCCGCGTTCGCATAGAGTTGGGGCAAGTCTTCTTCGCGTACACGTAGCGATGAGGTTGGCAGCTGGGAGTTGGAGCATTCTTCTATGCGATCATGGAAGGTGAGTCGCGTTCGCGAAGCCTTGGTAGCAGTGGTCATCGCGTTCGCGTGGGCTGTATCACGAACGTGTCGAGTCTTTTGTAGCAGTGTGAGTTTTATTCATCGCGAACGCGATGAATTCCCCGTGTTCGTGTAAGAGGATGCCTAGGCAGAAGTATAAAGTACCCTATTTTGAGGGTTTCAACCATATTTGCAATTTTGGAGCTATGAAACTCGGATTGAGGCGATTCTTGAGGTAAGTTTTAGCATGTGAACTGGGATAAGTGTTCTCTACTCATTTTTTATTTTATATCATGAATCTATCTTCGTTTTTGATAATTGGATTGTGAATTTTAAAGAGGAAATTGGGGGTTTTGGCCTAAAGTTTCATAATATGAATTTTTGAGTTTTGAACATCGAATTGAAGTCGAATTTGAGTAAAACTAGTGTGGTTGGACTCGTAATTGAATGGGTTGTTGGATTTTATAAATTTTGTCGGGTTTCGAGGTGCGGGCCCAGGTTGGGCTTTTGGTCGATTTTGGGTTTTTGATTTAAGAATTGATCTTCTGCGATCGGGATTGGTTCCTTTAGCATTGTTTGATGTACTTGAGTCATTTTTGGTTAGTTTCGAGCCATTCAAAGGTCGGAACGGGAGTGATGGCATCTTTGGAGCATCGCTTGTCTTGATCGATATTAGTATTGGCTAGCTCGAGTTAAGTAACTCTTATAATCTTGGAGCTGAGGGTATGAACCCTGAATATACATGTTATGTGTTTGATTTTGAGGTGACGCGCATGCTAGGTGACGGGCGTGTGGGCGTGCACCGTGTGAACTGTGAATTCCATTATTTCTATAGTATTGTGTAGTTACTTGAACTTGTCTGAAATCATAAAATCTCTACGTACTAGAGTTATCGAGCTGTGATTATGTTAGAAACCATGTCTAAGCTATATGCTTATCCTGTTGGGACCCACTGAGATCATTTCTGTTGTTGAGTAATCTGCTTTCATTGCATTACATACTCAATCATACGCATTCACATGCATATCATATCTCAGTCTCTGTTGTTATTTATTGATGCATCATATCATTATTTTCGGGCTAGTATCATGACATTGTGAGCCCGAGAGACTGGAGAGATTGATGGCTGAGTAAGGCCGAGGGCCTGGTTGTGAGGATGATTATGGGATCGGGCTGCATGCCACAACGGGTCATATTGGCTTACTATAGCACGTGAGTTATCCGTGCAGCACGTTAGTTATCCGTGCGATTCCAGATATTGATATTATGGCACATGAGTTATCCGTGCGGATTATAGCGCTTGGGCTGTAGGAGCCCCTCTGGAGTCTGCACACCCCCAGTGAGCGTAGGTACCTACTGAGTGCGAGTGCCGAGCGTCGAGTGCTGAATGACTGGGAGGACTGGGTGAATTGATACTGTGAGAGTATTCATATGATCTTTATCACTGATTTGCATCGCATTTGGCATGCACACTTGACATATAGGCATTGAGATGCATTTTTTCCTCATGATGTATAGTATCACGTCATTTATGACTTCTCACACATGTTGACATATGGGCATAGTGATGCATTTATTTTGCACTGGATATTTGGAAAGAAAATGAGACATCTTAATCATTATTGAAAGGAGTTTTGGGAAAAATCACAGTTTTCAAACTTACTCGTATTTTGGCTTTTTTGGTAAAAGATTTGGGTTTTCACTGAGATACTTGAAAAGAAATGTCTATTTTTCTAGAACTATGTACGAATTGAGTCTTTTATTTCTGAGATACTCGTTTGTTACTTGTACTATGCTGTTATGAACTGTTGTGGAATATTGGTGTTGGACCCGACCTTTTTGTTAGCTCGCCACTACTTTCAACCTAAGGTTAGGTTTATTACTTATTGAGTACATGGGGTTGGTTGTACTCATACTACACTTATGCACCTTGCGTGCAGATATTGACTGTTGACGTTGCTGTGATCGACGGGAACCGGCATTGAAGATGTACCTGCATACCGGTTGTAGCTGTCTCTTATTCATGGTATCCTTAGATCTATAAAACTTTGTTAATGTATATTTCAAATAGATGATGTACTTACTTCATTTCAGCTTTGTAAACTCTATTGTTAGAAGCTCATGATTTGTACTACCAGTTCTTGGGGAACATGTAAGATTCAGATAATTTCTTTACTTAATTGCTTTATTAATTGTTATTTGAATTGGTTAGTGGTTAACTGGCTTACCTAGCGGGTTGAGTTAGGTGCCATCACGACTAGTTGGATTTTGGATCGTGACAAGTTGGTATCAGATCTCTAGGTTTATAGATTCTACAAGTCATGAGCAAGTGTCTAGTAGAGTATTGCGGATCGGTATGATGACGTCCATACCTATCTTCGAGAGGCTACATGACATTCAGGATATACTTCCCATATTTCATTCCTTATCGTGCGACATTGATTCAGCTTGAAGCATAACTCTTTGAATTCTTTCCACGCATTCGTATGCGCATGTGAGCGCTCAATATCAGTTGTGCATCGACAGCTTGTGATTCCATGGTTGAGGAGCGAGATGTGATTTTAGTGTGCTAATGATGGGCCAGTCTGGAGGACTTGAGGCCAGGTTTTGACTGTAGCTTGAGCACGGAGATTTCGATTGTGTGAGCATGTGCTTTTGGGATTTATATGTCCGGTGGTGTCCCTTTTGAGTGATCCCCATGATGTTTTGTAGAGAGTTCTCTTTTACCAGTGAATGATATATGTTGCAATTTGAGTTGGATAACCTATGGAATTTGGATTAACCATCACGAGGATGAACACGAGATTTGTAGATGACTTGAGGCACTAGATGGTTTGTGTTGCGCGGATGAAGGATTTAGTTGAATCTCACTGTGGTATTATGGCAGTAATATAGTATGGGCATTGTGAGTTATTGTGTGTTTTGATCTATGGCTTCGAGCCAAGTGGGGGAGTCTGCTATCGATGAGTTAATTGCATGATTATGCGTTGTATTGGGTTCGGTTTGAGGTATACTGGTGAATCAGTTATAACTGCAAGGATTGAGATTGAGGATGACTCAGGTAAAGGAAATTCGGGATACAGGTTGTATTACACTCTATGGGTATATGGGAATCATAAAATAATTGAGTGATTATTCATGAAGGGTGTGGTGTACATGGAGTAGGAATCTGCGCAGTTGCTTAGGAGTGTGGGTTACTCCCTTGGGTGTTGGTGTGCTAATGGGGAACATGTCATTCGGCCCGTTTAGTCAGTTTAATTGATATTTGAGTAGAGTGGATGACTCTCAAGAATGGTTCTGATGGATTCAAGACGTATATGTAGCGATTTGGAATTTTTAAGATTTGTATATGGCTAGAAACTGAGAGTTATATTGGATGGTGTCGAGACTTATGAAATTTTATACCGTTTTAGATTATGCATTTCAGCATCAAGAAAGTGAAGGAAATAATTTTAGGTTCACATAAGGTCTCCTTAGAGTGGGTGTCGCGGTTGTGGTGCTTTGGGGTGATTAAGAGGGAATTCAGCGGCTTATGGGCCTTAAGGCGTTGTGGTTTTATACTAGGGTCTCTTGTGTGGTGAATTTTGGTTTAGGATCGTGGTGTTCTAGCAAGGAGAAGTATCAATTTGAAGGTAATTTGGAAGGGACTTAGAGAAATAGGACAGCGTGGTAGTAGGTTGGATCAGCACAGTAATGAATATAATTGGTTCTTTGGGTACTTATGATGTGGCTAGTCTCCACAGGTGTTTCGCGGCAATGCTCTTGGGTTTTGGCAACCCGCGTGGCTGGGTTGAGTTAGAAAAATTCGGTTCAGATTGCTTGGTTATGTGCAAATGGACTTCGAAGAGTTCTCAATGGTTTTTACCACGGTTCGAGGGGTATATTACCTACTGGCGTGAGAAAAATGTGGTGTATAGAGATTTTCTCCGAGATAAGATTAAACGGAAGGTTCCTGGCTAATTGAGTATGTAGTTTGCTCGTGACTCAGAGTTGATTATGAGATTCTCGTACTTTTCATATGATGGCATAATAAGGGTGGTGTGTTGTATATGATTGAGATTTGCATGTGCAAGGTCACGATTCGGTTTTGAAAGGAAGATCCTGAATTCTTAGGCATCATAGACGGTTTCAGATGACTAGGTGAATGATATTACTTTTTGGTATTGTTTGAGGAAAGTGTACATTTCAGGAGGCGCACTGTGTTCTGATTTATGGATACTTCATGGGTGTTGTGGCACTCTCCTGGTTGATCGACTGCTGATATTCAAATTTTGCTATGTGGCACGGAAGAATTTTAGAAGTATTCCTCGTGGGATGACCGTGTATGAGAGATGTGTTAGACATTCTGGCAGTGGAGTTGGGATCAGATATTGTGATTCGTGTGTTTTATGGAGTTGAAGGATGGGAGTTCTCAGGAGTAGATTATTTTATGGTTGTGGAGTGTGAGGTTGTGGCTGAAGCTAGCCAAATAATAGTATGTGTTATGATTCAGTCATTGCAGGCTTTCAAAGTGTTATTTATCCATGTGTGGGTGCCCGAAGTTGATTTGGGGGTCCATTAGTAGGCCCAATCAGGATGTGTATTCTACACCGAGTCAAATTGGTTGGCTCCATACTGCTATTATCAAAGGATGTGACATTTAGTTGTTGTTGAGCTTATTCGTGTTCTGATATGTTCGATGAGTTACTCTTCTATGCTACGAGGAGTTGTGATTCGTTGGTTGCATACGCCCATGGTGTAGTTCTATTGGGGCCTTATAGCGGAATTTGTGCGATATAGGTATTTGGGTGATGCATGAGTGGTTGCGCATTGGTTATATTCTTTCGGGTTTGTGTGGCATTGTGTCATTTGCTTCTACATGGTTATGGTAATGCACTTTGAGTACTTGATGTCGGATTGCGCGTAGTTATTGATTTTGAGCATGGTGGTTAAGGTATTTCATATGTATCAGTGTTTGGATGGGGTCGCGCATGGCGGCAGAGTTATGTTGAGATATGATCCTTTATGTTAGATTCGTGTGTTATGGTTCTACGGTGTGATGGGTTCTTAGCACTGCATTGGGGTGGCACTCGTCGAGCTCGCGGGACGGTTCTCTTGTTTGAGTCATGTTCGTGTTTGAGTACACTTAGAATATTTCTTATTGGTGCACTGATTGCACAGTTTGTGGCTTTAGATAGTATTCGTGTGGCATGTCAGTAGAGTAGCTAGTATTTGATAAGATGAAATCGTCGGATCTAGGATGGGTGCTATCAAAATTGATTGTGGTATTTTTGGAAGGATAATATCGAAAGTCGGCTTAGAAAATTGCTATAGTTCTTGTCGAAGGAGATGGAGTACCATGACTTGTTGATCTGATAAATGGTTATGAGTTCTGCATGTTTCTTTCATCATTGGCAGTGTACGTAGGTTTAGAACGAGGCTTTGTTTGATATGCGGTTGTTACCGATATTGGGGTGATTTGAACATCTATTGTGATTAGAAATCATTTCTTCGAGTATTTGAGCTATGTGGTATTTGTGTTTTGAGTATTTGAGTTATGGTTACGTCTTTTGGTACAGCTTGTTCAGACTTATACAGTAGGTAGATGCGAGATTCTGATCTTATGAGAAATTTCGGATGTTGGAAATGGGATTCTAAGGCTTGTGGGCCAAGTTGAATTGTGAAATTTCAGTTATGTTGTGTTATCGCACCTATATGGGATAGGGTGACATGGTATCACCCCCGGTTATGTGCATAGTAAGGTTATACGTCGGTTTGATGGCTTTGAGAACAACTTTGGACACGTTCGAGGATGAACGTATGTTTAAGTGGGGGAAAAGGTAACGACCCAACCGGTCGTTTTAAGCATTTGCACTTTGCTCGGTAGTTTACGGAAGTGAGTAGCTTTGTATGATGTATTTTGATTTGTGTGAATCGTCGGTTTTGATTTTCAGGTTATTCGGGACTGATATGAAAGAATGATTCTCAACTAGGGAGCTTTAAATTTGAAAGAGTTGACCAAGTTTGATTTTTTAGCATTTGACCTCGGATTGGAATTTTGATGGTTCCGTTAGCTCCATTGGTGATTTTGGACTTAGGAGCGCGTCCGGATTGCGATTTAGAGGTCCATGGTTGAATCTGGCTCGAAATGGCAAAAGTTGAAATTTTGGAAAGTTTAACCGGGAGTGGACTTTTTCATATCGGAGTCGGATTCCGATTTCGGAAGTTGGAGCAGGTCCGTAATGTCGAATGTGACTTGTGTGCAAAATTTGAGGTCAATCAGACGTGATTTAATAGGTTTCAGCATCAGTTGTGGAAGATTGAAGTTTCAAAGTTCACTGATTTCGAGTTGAGGAGTGATTCGTCGTTTCGATGTTGTTATGTGTGTTTTGAGGCCTCGAGTAGCTCCGTGTTATGTTATGAAACTTGTTGGTATGTTAGGATGGGGTCCCGAGGGGCTCGGGCGTGTTTCAGATCGATTGCGGATCATTTTCCTTCATGTTTTCACTGCTGTGTTCTGCTGGTATCTGTTGTCTCAGTCCTTCATCACGTTCGCGTGACAATTGTCGCGAACACGTAGTGTATTCCGATGGCAGCAGCAAATCGTTCTTCGCGATCGCGAAGTATGTCTCGCATTCGCGTAGAGTTGGGGCAAGTCTTCTTCGTGTTTGCGTATGGAGGATCGCGTTCGCGTAGTGATGAGGTTGGCACCTGGGAGTTCGAGCATTCTTCTATGCGATTGCGGAAGTAAGTCGCGTTCGAGAAGCCTTAGCAGCAGTGTTCATCGCGTTCACGTGGGGTGTATCGCAAACGCGTAGAGTCTTTTGTGGCAGCAGAGGATGGCTGGGCAGAAGTATAAAGTACCTTATTTCTAAGGTTTCAGCCATTTTTGCATTTTTGGAGCTATGTAGCTCGGAATGAGGCGATTCTTGATGCAATTTTCACCATGTGAAATAGGGTAAGTGTTCTCTGCTTATTTTTGATTTTATATCATGAATCTATCTTCGTTTTTGGTAATTGGATTGTGAATTTTAAAGAGGAAATTGAGGGTTTTGACCTAAAGTTTCATAATATAAATTTTTGAGTTTTGAACATAGAATTGGAGTAGGATTTGAGTGAAACTAGTGTGGTTGGACTCGTAATTGAATGGGTTGATGGATTTTATAAATTTTGTTGGGTTTCGCGGTGCGGGCCCGGGTTGGGTTTTTGGCCGATTTTGGGTTTTTGATTCAAGATTTGATCTTCTTCGATCGAGATTGGTTCCTTTAGCATTGTTTGATGTACTTGAGTCATTTTTTGTTAGTTTCGAGCCATTCGGAGGTCCGAACGCGCGTGATAGCATCTTTGGAGCATCGCTTGGCTTGATCGATATTGGTATTGGCTAGTTCGAGTTAAGTAACTCTTATAATCTTGGAGCTGAGGGTATGAACCCTGAATATACGTGTTATGTGTTTGATTTTGAGGTGACGCGCATGCTAGGTGACGGGCGTGTGGGCGTGCACCGTGTGAACTGTGAATTCCATTATTTCTATGGTATTGTGTAGTTACTTGAACTTGTCTAAAATCATAAAATCTCTACGTACTAGAGTTATCGAGCTGTGATTATGTTAGAAACCATGTCTAAGCTATATGCTTATCCTGTTGGGATCCACTGAGATCATTTCTGTTGTTGAGTAATCTGCCTTCATTGCATTACATACTCAATCATACGCATTCACATGCATATCATATCTCAGTCTTTTTATTTATTTATTGATGCATCATATCATTATTTCCGGGCTAGTATCATGACATTGTGAGCCCGAGAGACTGGAGAGATTGATGACTGAGTGAGGCCGAGGGTCTGGTTGTGAGGATGATTATGGGATCGGGCTGCATGCCGCAGCAGGTCAGATTGGCTTACTGTAGCATGTGAGTTGTCAGTGTGATTCCAGATATTGATATTATGGCATATGAGTTGTCTGTGCAGCACGTGAGTTGTCCGTGCGGATTATAGCACTTAGGTTGTAGGAGCCCCTCCAGAATCTGCACAACCCCAGTGAGTACAGGTACCTACTGAGTGCGAGTGCCGAGTGCTGAGTGACTGAGAGGACTGAGTGAATTGATACTGTGAGAGTATGCATATGATCTTTATCACTGATTTGTGTCGCATTTAGCAAGCACACTTGACATACATGCATAGAGATGCATTTTTTCTCATGATGTATAGTATCACGTCATTTATAACTTCTCACACATATTGACATATGGGCATAGTGATGCATTTATTTTATATTGGTTATTTGGAAAGAAAATGAGACATCTTAACCATTAGTGAAAGGATTTTTGGGAAAAATCACAGCTTTGGGTAAAAGATTTGGGTTTTCACTGAGATACTTGAAACAAAATGCCTATTTTTTTGGAACTGTGTACGAATTGAGTCTTTTATTTCTGAGATACTCGTTTGTTACTTGTACTATGTTGTTATGAATTGTTGTGGAATATTGATGTTGGACCCGACCTTTTTGTTAGCTCATCACTACTTTCAACCTAAGGTTAGGTTTGTTACTTATTGAGTACATGGGGTCGGTTGTACTCATACTACACTTCTGCACCTTGCGTGCAGATAATGAGTGCTGACGTTGCTGTGATCGACGGGAGCCGATATTGAAGATGTACCTGCGTCCCGGTTGTAGCTGCCTCTTGTACATGGTAGCTTTAGATCTATAAGACTCTGTTATGTATTTTTCAAACAGATGATGTACTTACTTTATTTCAGCTTTGTAAACTCTATTCTTAGAAGCTCATTGATTTGTACTACCTGTTCTTGGGGAACGTATAAGATTCAGATAATATTTTAACTTAATTGCTTTATTAATTGGTATTGGAATTGGTTAGAGGTTAGTGGTTAACTGGCTTACCTAGCGGGTTGGGTTAGGTGCCATCACGACTTATTGAATTTTGAGTCGTGACATTTATTAGCGCCTTTTAGTTTTTGTTTTAGCCTAAAAGCGTTTAATTGCGTTCCCGAAACTGATGAAATGTTCAAACAATTGCAGGAAATATTGGAATTTGGACTCTCGAGATGAAATCCAACTCAACAAGGAGTAATCAAAACTAGGGGTGGGCATTCGGTACTTCGGTTCGGTATTTAAGAAATTTGGTTCGGTATTTTGGTATTTGGTTTATCAATTGTGTATACCAAATACCGTACCAAAGTAGTTCGTTACGGTTCGGTATTTCTTATTTTGGTTCGGTACGGTTTTGGTACGGTTTCGGTTTGATACATTAACGGAATCGTGTTTTTAAAGGAAAATATTTTACAAACGTAAATAGATGTTGTAAATGGAGAGT
>AWOL01S0091199.1:0-19728 GCA_000715115.1 Nicotiana otophora | reverse complement strand
GACTCTGACCGTTGTCCAAGCTCATCACTACTTTCAACCTAAGGTTAGGTTTGTTACTTATTGAGTACATGGGGTCGGTTGTACTCATACTACACTTCTGCACCTTGCGTGCAGATAATGAGTGCTGACGTTGCTGTGATCGACGGGAGCCGATATTGAAGATGTACCTGCGTCCCGGTTGTAGCTGCCTCTTGTACATGGTAGCTTTAGATCTATAAGACTCTGTTATGTATTTTTCAAACAGATGATGTACTTACTTTATTTCAGCTTTGTAAACTCTATTCTTAGAAGCTCATTGATTTGTACTACCTGTTCTTGGGGAACGTATAAGATTCAGATAATATTTTAACTTAATTGCTTTATTAATTGGTATTGGAATTGGTTAGAGGTTAGTGGTTAACTGGCTTACCTAGCGGGTTGGGTTAGGTGCCATCACGACTTATTGAATTTTGAGTCGTGACATTTATTAGCGCCTTTTAGTTTTTGTTTTAGCCTAAAAGCGTTTAATTGCGTTCCCGAAACTGATGAAATGTTCAAACAATTGCAGGAAATATTGGAATTTGGACTCTCGAGATGAAATCCAACTCAACAAGGAGTAATCAAAACTAGGGGTGGGCATTCGGTACTTCGGTTCGGTATTTAAGAAATTTGGTTCGGTATTTTGGTATTTGGTTTATCAATTGTGTATACCAAATACCGTACCAAAGTAGTTCGTTACGGTTCGGTATTTCTTATTTTGGTTCGGTACGGTTTTGGTACGGTTTCGGTTTGATACATTAACGGAATCGTGTTTTTAAAGGAAAATATTTTACAAACGTAAATAGATGTTGTAAATGGAGAGTGGACAGTGGACACGCTGTGCTAAGATAGCAGGTTGTATAAAGCATTTCACATATTAGTATTGTGTGTGAAATATGTGAAACCAAGCAATTGAAGAAGAATATTAAGCGGCACTTTCTCCCATGTAAGGCATTACTGCATTTTCTTTTATGTAAATAAAGTTTCTTTTTCAATTCTCATCATCCATAACTTAAAAAAATTTGTCCATAATGATAACTTGTGAAGTAAGCCTTAGGAAATACACTTTATCTAAGCAAGAAGGCCAAAACGTTTGATAAGGAAGCATGAGCTACCAGTACAATTGCAATTGCAAGTTTGCAACAGCAGGCCAACAACAAAATTCATTAAAAATAAATCATTTTAAATTTCTAACGAGCAGCAGGCTAGCATCTAACGAGCAACAAAATTCAAGTTTACACATGGAATTAGGGGGCTTGGGGTATTGGGCTTAGGCTTATTGGACTGGAAATAGAAATAAAGGTGGGTTTGGACTTAAAATATTTCGGTATTTCTATATTTCGGTATACTGAAATATCAAAAACTCAATACTGAATATGTACCGAAATACCAAAAATACCAAAATATCGCAAAAACTGATACTGAAATACCAAATTCATTCGATTCGGTTCGGAATTCTATTTTTCGGATTTTATGCCCACCTCTAATCAAAACACAAGGCAATAAAAGTCACAAGAGCTTGCAAAGTGCGGACCACAAAATTCCATCTACGGCCGCAAATATTGAAGAAAACCACAACAGGTTTCCTAGCATATTGCGGACCGTATAGGTATTGTGCGACCGTAAATAAAGCACTGGATATGAACATCAGAGGGTGTGAAAATTTACAAAGTCCAAGTCCCTCAAGATTGCGGACCGCACAAGAATTGTGCAGCCATAGAAGAAGTGCCTTGCGGCCGCAGAAGCAAAGATGCGGATAGCAGAAGATCAGGTTGCGGCCGCAATGATAAATCTGCGGACCGCAGAAACAATGCCTTGCGGCCGCAGAATCGCAGCTCTTGCAAGATGAAGACTTTTGTGGACCACACATGGAATTGTGCGACCGCAGAACCTCCCGAAGGGCATTTTTGTTCGAAATTCCCAGCCTTGTATAAATAGACGAGTTTTACAAAATTAGGTCAACTTTTTGACATCAGTAAGTCGTGTAGCCGTTCTTCTTTTCTTCTTTTAGTAGTTTTCTATATTTTGAGATATTTTAACATAGATTTTATCATTTTGACTTTATAATATGGGTTTAATTAGTATTTCTTCTTCTATTTCTTCAATTTCAAGCATAAGTAGCTAGATTTTTATTAGGGTTGTGACCCAACCCTAGTGTATAAACCTTATGTGTATCTAATTTAGTGTTTGTTTATGATTGGATTTTTATTATTTAATCTTGTTCATGCTTTAATTTATGGAATTAATGGTTGCAAACCTTAATTCATGCCTATTTGACTTAGTCTCTACTTGAGAAAGAGAGACTTAGTCTAGGAAAACTTGGCTACCAAGAAATTTGGTCAATCGAGAGATTGATTAACCCACTTAAAGGGTTCAACCTAGAGAAAGTAATAACCCGACTTGAGCTTTTATCAACCGTTTTGTGCAATACCTATTTGAACTTGAGAAAGCCAAATTGGGCAAACTCACTCTTTGACCAAGAGGTATTAATTGGGTAATTGAGAGTTGATAGCTATAATACACTCCGATTAATAAAACAAATATTAAGGTTTATATACCATTAGGCAAACACCTAGGTGATGGTCATAGCCCTAGGCGTTTTACAAACTTGAAAAACAACAAAAATAATTATCTTAGTTTTATTTCTTAACTTTGCAATCTTTGTTTTAAAAAAATAGAAATAGAAACAAAACCAATTTGTGGAAGTGTAAATTAAGATAGTTCAAACTCACGTACTAGAATATATACTTCTAACTCCCATATAAACTCCTTGTGGATTCGATCGCGGCTCTTTGTTGGGTTACTATTATTGCAATCGACTGTTTCATAAACTTATTTTGAGGTGTGATTTGGACGAGATCAATTTTTGACGCCATTGTCGAGGAGTTAACAATGGTGTTATCTATATATTTGAGTGTTGTGTTTTTAATATATTCTTTTCCTTCCGTGTAATAAACGGGTTTGGAAATTGTAGGTGCAACCATGGCAAACAATGAGCTCGATTACATTGCTTTAGGGGATGTGGACGTTGAGGATGTTCAAATGGATGAGATTCCTCTTGAACCTCGAGCCAATAAATGAGACCGAGTGCCTAATGACAATGTGCCCGCTCCACCCCCACCTCCACCAAGATCGGCTCCACACCGAGTGTTGCCGAATGAAGGATATTCAAGTGCAATAGTCCTTCCCCATATTAGGGCTGGCAATGTTCAAATAACCAACGTGATCACCTTGCTTGAGCAACGAGGGTTCTTCACCGGTGCTCCAGGTCAAAATGCATACAAACATTTGAAGGAGTTCGTGGATACGTGTTGGGGGAGTAAACAAACAAACGTCTCCGAGGATACTTTGAGGCTAAGGCTTTTTCCCTTCTCTCTAAGGGGGAAAGCTTTAGATTAGATAGAACGTTTTCCAAACCATTCCATTCATACTTGGGATGAATTGGCGGAGAAATTTATTTCTAAGTACTTCTCTCCCGGGTACATGGATATACTTCGGGATGAAATTCTAGCATTTAAGCAAGAGCCAAATGAACCACTACACGAGATATGTGAACGGTATAGAACAATGGTGAAAGAATGTCCCAACAACGATATGACGGAGAACATGATTCAACAAACTTTCTATCGGGGGATCAATACAACCAACCAATGTGTAGTGAATCAACTTGCCGGTGGGAACCTCATGACTACGCCTTATGCGGAGGAGTGTGATATTTTGGATGAAATTGCGGACACTTCTTCAGCGTGGGAATCCCGGGCTAATGTTCCTTGAGGTGATCCCAATGTGATTCACCTTCACAAAGAATTACATGACCATGGGCAAGCCATATACGAATTGACTACCACCATGAACCAGTTGGCAAAGGCTCAACTTCAACAAGTGCAAAAACCGAGGCAACTCAATGCAATGGAAGTGGTAAACATGATGGTAAACAAACGGAGAACAAAGGGTCCACAAGTGCAACAAAGAGTGGACAATTTTGTGCACGAACATAGTGGGTTTGAACAAGATGACTTTTACAATGACCAAGAAGAAGAGGTCCAATATGTGAACAACTTTCAAGGGCAAAGAAACAACTTCCAAGGTCCAAGCCAACAACAATGGAGACCTCAAAACAATCAAGGAAATTGGAATTCTCACAACCAAGGTAATTGGAGTGGTGGAAATAATCAAAGCAGTTGGAATAACAAAAAAAATCAAGGAAATTGGAGTGGTGGAAATAATCAAGGGAATTGTTATAACAACAATAACCAAGGCAATTGGGAAGGCAACAATCAAGGAAATCAGGGGTCGGGTTTTCAAAGGCCCCCGATGTATCAACAACCAAGCAACTCGCCTCCTTATCTTTCCCATGGTCCTAGTTCTTCCAACAATGAAATGGGACGTATTGAGAACATGTTAAAGCAAATGATGAAGAAGAATGCCGATTCTGATGCCCAACTTGCCTCACACAACACATCAATCCGCAACTTAGAAGTTAAAATGGGGCAAATCTCTTAAGCTCTAAATTCTCGTCCTAAGGGAGCACTACTAAGTGACACGGTGGTGAACCCAAAGAGTGGGAACAACACGGGGCATGCCATGACTATTACTACAAGAAGTGAAAAAGGTAGGAATGCACCCTCCTCAAGTCAAAGGCAACTTGTGGATGATAAGGAAGTGGTATAAGAAGAAGAGATTCCCAACAATGTAGTGCAAGCAAATGATGAAGTGTGGATTGATATTGATGACAATGTGTAAGAGACTCAATAGAAAGTGAACCCATCTAGGGATTATGTTATTAATATACCGGAACCGTTAGTACAAAAGGCTAAGGCATCATTACCTAAGCCTCCTCCTCCGTATCCTCAAAGGCTTGCCAAGCATAATGGCGAGAATCAATTCAAAAAGTTCATTGACATGATGAAGAGTCTCTCCATAAATATGCCATTAGTTGAAATCTTAGAACAAATGCCCGATTATGCAAAGTTTATGAAAGATTTGGTGACAAAGAAGCAATCGATGAATTTTGAAACTATCAAAGTCACTCATCAAGTGAGTGCAATTGTGCATTCGATGGCTCATAAATTGGAAGATCCCGGTGCTTTCATAATCCCATGTACCATTGGGAGTGCCGAGTTTGCTAAAGCTCTTTGTGATCTTGGGGCAAGTATCAATTTGATGCCCTATTCAGTTTTTAATACTTCGGGAATTGGGCAACCAAAACCCACATCTATGAGATTACAAATGACCGATCGTACCATGAAGATACCATTGGGAGTGATTGAAGATGTATTGGTTTGTGTTGATAAATTTATTCTTATGGCGGATTTTGTCATTCTTGATTGTGAAATGGACTATGAGGTGCCGATTATTCTTAGAAGACATTTTCTTGCTACGGGGAAATCTCTTGTTGATGTGGAAGCCGTAGAGCTCAGTTTTCGGGTGGGTGATGAAAATATGGTATTCCACATGTGCAAATCTATGTAGCAACCAAATAGCAATGATGTATGTTCTTTCATGGACTTGGTGACCGATGTGATTGTTGATGACACATAAGTGCTACGATTAATGTGGGTGATATGTTGGAGGCCGTCTTGCTCAACTTTGATGATGACAAGATAGATGGCCTCATGAAATGTGTGAACTCTTTGCATGGGATTGGATCGTATAACTATGCACCCCGGAAACTTTCCTTGGATCTTGAAAATAGGAAAAATCCTCCTACAAAGCCTTCAATTAAGAGCCTCCTACCTTGGAGTTGAAGCCATTGCATCCACATCTTCGGTATGAATTTCTTGTCCCTTTTTTCTACTTTACCGGTTATTCTTTTCTCTTGTTTGACTAACGTGGAGGTTAACTCTACATTGGCGGTGCTAGACAAGAGGAAGAAGGATATTGGGTGGACTTTGGCGGATATTTGGGGAATAAGCCCCGTATTTTGCATGCACAATATTAACTTGGAGGAAAATGCCAAACTATATATTGAACATCAAAGGAGACTAAATGAGGCTATGCAAGACGTGGTCAAAAAGGAGATTATCAAGTGGTTGGATGTCGGGGTTGTATACCCTATTTTCGATAGTTCGTGGACTTCTCCGGTACAATGTGTCCCAAAGAAGGAGGGCATGACAGTGGTCACCAATGACAAGAATAAGCTGATTCCCACAAGAACGGTGACCGGGTGGAGGGTGTGTATGGACTATTGCAAGCTAAACAAAGTCACAAGGAAAGATCATTTTCCACTTCCCTTCCTTGATCAGATGCTTGATAGGTTGGCCGGTCGTGCTTTCTATTGCTTTCTAGATGGATATTCAGGCTACAACCAAATCCTTATTACTCCGGAGGATCAAGAGAAAATAACTTTTACATATCCCTATGGTACTTTCGCCTTCAAGCGGATATCATTTGGTTTATCTAATGCACCGGCGATTTTTCAAAGGTGTATGATGGCGATATTCACGGACATGGTAGAGGACTACCTTGAAGTTTTCATGGATGACTTCTCGATGGTTGGGGATTCATTTGATGATTGCTTGAAAAAACGAACTTAATGCTAAATTAGGAGAAGTGCCATTTCATGGTCGAGGAAGGAATTGTCCTTGTCCACAAGATCTCAAAGAATGCCGTAGAAGTCGACAAGTCAAAGATTGAGGTGATTTCTAAACTTTCACCTCCGACTTCGGTGAAAGGCGTGCGGAGTTTCTTAGGTCACGCGGGGTTTTACCGGCGCTTCATAATGGATTTCTCTAAAGTGGTGAACCCATTGTGCAATATGTTAAAGAAAGATGCGAAGTTTCACTTCAATGATGATTTCATGAGAGCCTTTGAATAGCTAAATTTCAAGTTGATAACCACTCCCACTATCACCGCTCCTAATTAGAGAATCCCTTTTGAGCTCATGTGCGATGCTAGTGACGTAGCGATTGGGAATGTTTTGGGGCAACACATCAACAAGATTATTTATCCGATCTAATATGCTAGTAAGACCATGAATGGTGCCCAAGTCAACTACGCCATTACGGAAAAAGAGCTCTTTGCCATTGTGTTTGCAATTGAGAAGTTCTGCCCGTACTTGATGGGTGCAAAGGTTATTGTTCATACGGATCATGCGGCACTTTGCTAGCTTATGAACAAGAAAGATTCAGAAGCTCGTTTGGTGAGATGGGTGCTATTGTTGTAAGAGTTTGATATTTACATCCAAGATCGAAAAGGGAGTGAAAATCGAGTGGCAGACCACTTCTCTCGTTTGTAGGAGAAGGGGAGGCCACATGATGGCCTTGAAATCAAAGACTCCTTCCCCGATGAGCAACTCTTGGCTATTTTAATGAAGGAGATGCCATGGTTCGCGGATCTGGCAAACTTCCTTGTGTGTGGAATATTCCCGGATGAGTTCTCTTCAAATTGAAGAAAGAAGCTCAAACAAGATTGTCAAGATTATTATTGGGATGAGCCATACCTCTTCCGAATTTGCACGGATGGGGTAATTAGAAGATGTGTACCGGAAGAAGAGCAAAGTGATATTCTTGAGGCTTGCCATTCTTTGCCTTATGGTGTTCACCATGGCGGAGCAAGAACGACGACCAAAGTGCTAAGTTGCGATTTCTATTGGCCCACTCCTTACAAAGATGCAAGTGATGTGGTGAAAATATGCGATGAATGTCAATGGGACGGTGGAATATCGAAGAAAAATGAAATGCCTCTCACTACCATTTTGGAGATTGATATCTTTGATGTGTGGGGTATTGACTTCATGGGGCCCTTTGTGAGTTCTTGTGGAAACACCTACATTTTGGTCGCGTTTGATTATGTGTCTAAATGGGTTGAGGCCATTGTTCTACCCAACAATGAAGCGAGAAGTGTGGTGGCGTTCTTGAAGAAGAATATTTTCACAAGGTTTGGTACTCTACGGGCTATCATAAGCGATGAGGGGTCATATTTTTGCAATAAGGCTTTTGACACTTTGCTTAGCAAGTATGGTGTCACTCATAAATTTAGGACTCCTTATCATCCACAAGCTAGTGATCAAGTGGAAGTCTCCAACCGAGAGATAAAGAGTATTTTGTCCAAAACAGTAATGTTAACCGGACGGATTGGTCAAAGAGGCTTGATGATGCATTTTGGTCTTATCGGACTACTTTCAAAACACCTATCAGAATGTCTCCATACCGGTTGGTGTTATTGTCATCTTCTGGTGGAACTTGAGCACAAAGTTATGTGGTCTCTAAAGAGGTTGAATCTTGATTGGGATGCAGCCACTAACTTAAGGGTTGCACATTTGAATGAATTGGATGAGTTATGGTACCATGCCTGCGCAAATTCGTCCTTGTACAAAAAGAAGATGAAGTACCTTCATGACAAATACATTCGGAACAAGGAGTTCAAGGTGGGTGATCTTGTGTTGTTATTCAACTCACGGTTGAGGATGTTTCCCAAAATGTTGAAATCTAAATGGAGTGGTCCCTTTAAAATTGTGGGTGTGACACCTTTTGGGGTATTGGACTTGAAGAACAAAAATAATGAAGTATTCCGAGTCAATGGTCACTGGGTGAAACACTATTTGGGTAAGGTTGATGATGGCCACGTTGTGGCAGTGATTCATTTTAAATGATGGTAATTTGAGTCGTGCCGCGACGTTAAATAAGGCGCTTCTTGGGAGGCAACCCATATTTCTTTTTCTTTTCTTTTCTTCTTTGGTAGATAGGTATTATTTTGATGCTAACTGGATTTAAAATGTATCGTAGGGATGAGTATACTTTACAGGAATTGTGCCCAGAAAATTGGCTAAGTGTGAAAAGAATTGCGGATCACAGTCGTATTGTACGGACCGTACACTTTTGGTTGTTGCAACAAAAGGTTCTCTACGGCCGCACAATTACATTACAGACCGCACAAGTTGAAGGTGGAAAATGTCAAATCTCAGAAGTTAGTCCGTTAGAGAAATGGTCGTTCTGCGGTTGCGACACGAATTCTGCGGTCCGCAACAAAACTTGCGGCCGCACAACTAATTCTGGGGACCGCAAAATGCTAGGGCAACTGGGCCCTCATGTAGCAGAGTGCGGACTGCAATGGGAATTATGCGTCCACACTCAAGCTCTTTTCCCTTGCAGAACCCTTTGACTATATATAGAAGAAGCTAGGGCACTGTTTCCTTTTTCCCTCTCTAAGCTCACAAAATGCATAATTTGAAATTTCGTGTTACATTAGCTGCTCACAAGCCTAACAATTGTTGATCACTCATATATTGCATAAATTTATATTTGGTATGCATCATCAACTTGATTAATTTCTTTTAATTTTTAGATTTTTAGTGAAATTTTGGACCATTTGTCTGATTGAATATATTTGAATAACCATGTGGGATAAATATGTAGTGGGTAGCCTGGTAAATGCTCTAAGGGGAATGGGTAAATTGACTTCCATGCTTAGATGTTATTTCCATGTCAAAATTGTGCAAAATTTTGAAGCCCTAGGTGAAATACGACCTACTGCACATAATTGTTGGAATCTGCGGCCGCACAAGAAATTGTGCGGTCCGCAAAAGTTAAAGATTAGGGCACTATAGTAAGGCATAGTTCTGCGACCGCAATAAAAAATGTGCGGATTGCAGAAATCCCATTGCGGCCGCATAACAGCTTAATCCCTGTGATCAGAGAGTTGTTAATTTGGTGACTCTCAAGTGCGGCCGCAAAGCAAATTGTGCGGACCGCAGAAACCTAATTGCGGCCGCAAAATAACCAATTCTCTATCATCAGAGAGTTGGCATTTTGGTGACATCTCAAGTGCGGCCGAAAAGCAAATTGTGTGGGCCGCAACCTAGTTCTGTGGCTGCACTGGAAAAATGTGCGGTCCGCAATGCCTATTCTGCAGCCGCAATGACAATTCTGCGGACCGCACATCCCTACCCTGCAATCATGTTTCTATAATATTTTTCACTGCAATCTTTGGTGTGTCCTTGCATTCTTTATGTGTCTGAAATTGAATTACAACTAACAATCGCCTTTGTTTAGTACTGAACATGGTTCGATCTAGAGGACGAGGTGACACTTCAAAAGGAAGGGGTGACCCTTCCCGGGAATGAGGGAAGAGACCCTTGCTTAGTGCCCAACAACTTGAAGTTAGAAAGAATACAACAGCTGGCAGGGGGAGAGGTATAGACCTTTCCGAGACCAGTTCTTATGCCCCATCTCGGGAAGCATTAGAGGGCAACTCAGCCTTTGTACATGAGCAACCAGTTGTCCAATCAAGGCCACCAGGGAGATATCGGCTTAGGGATGAGCCGTCTTCATCACATAGCACCTCCGAGGGTTCGAAAAGTGCTAGTCAAACTTCAGAGCCTTCCATTACACCTCCCCCCCCTACAGGCACTAAAGACTTTAGTTCAGGACCTCTATACGATGGCTGAGGGGGAAATACCACAGTTGCCGGCCTTGAGCGGTCGAAGAAGAAAGAGGTGTGGGAGGACAGGTTTGTCAGTTTGACTACCTTCTCTAGCTTCCATGGGTTGTGGGCGGTGAGGTCGCTCACTCTTGAGAGACAGTTCCAATTGAAAGATCTAGAAAAGTAAAACCCTGCAGTCTTGAGGCAGTTCCGAGAGCACAAGGGATGGATGCGTTTCACTCAGAGCGTGGTGGATACAAAGAAATACCTTGTCCGGGAGTTCTACGCCAATGTGGCGCATCTTAAAAAGGGACAAAGGTAACTAAAGTGAGGAACCTCAAGGTACATTTTGACCAGCACATATTGAACACCTACTTGGGATTTGATGATGTCAAGCCAACAGAGTATTTGGAGAAGTTGGCATTTGGGATGAAGCTCGCACGTGGCTAGCTAAAATTCTAGCAGCTCCTGGGGTACCACCACCATGGATCGGGTGGATATTGACGGAAACACTTTGAGTTTTTAGGCAAAGGGATGGCAGACCTTTGTATGCAGCCGACTAGACCCGTGTCTGAATGAGACAAATCTTTCGATCCCACAGACAGTTCTAGTCGCCTCCATTATGGTCGGGTACCCGATCACTGTGGGTGCCGTGATGTTGGCCAACATCTCTATGGCCTCCAGGCAGGCTGACACATCCTATCTGTATCCCAACACCATTACTGAGTATCTTACGGATGCGAGGGTGAATCCGGGAGATTTTGATACGAAAGGTGCGGGCGAAGAAGACCTTTTCATGGTACTCATTGATGGATGCACACAACCCTAAGAGAAAGGGTCTGCCGACTACTACTACAGGCTAAACTGATGATCTATCGGTAATAGCTGCAGAGGCAATTGACATGCCATCCACTTCAACCGAGCCTTCAGCTAGTGCAGCAGTTATGCCTCCACCTCCAGCCTCAGTGCCTACATCAATCCTTGTCACAAGTTCCACCTCGACTTTGAAGTCGGTGCCGATGCCTAGTGCTCCACTCTCTGCGCTGTGAGTCTCCCAAATATTGGCGAGCCTCTACAACTGGATGCAGATAGGAACCGCAAAGCTGTATGACATATCCAGTACTGTTTCATCACAGTCCTCCATCCCGTCACCTCAGATGCCCCCAACAGTGGAAGAAACATTGAAGAAGCTCCTAGACACACTAGAACACTATTATGGCTACACTGGGACATCATGGGTTAGTGATCGAAGAGCTGGGGAAAGAAGTTAAGAAAATGAGAAAGATCCAGGCCTCCAAGAAGTCAGTGGACAAGCTCCGGAGACATGTTACCATGCTTGCGGCAGCCGGAGATATTCTATTTCATATGCTGATTGACCCACACCATCTAGGCCCAGATCCCATAGCACCTACAACACCAGCTGGCCAGTTTGAGGAGCCAGACTCTGTTGCTAACACTGCTGAGGCAATGCGTCAGATATCACCAACCCAGTCACTCATAGAGTTGAGGACGATGAGATCCAGTTGGAAGAGACTGAGGCTGGTGATGTTGTTATGGACATATAGATGGCCAGGGAGCTATAGGAAGTTTTCTTCACTCTTACCCTTCCTTTACTATTATTTTGTTAAGCATTGTGGACAATTCTTATTTTTATTCGGTGGGGGAGGGGGAGTTTATTTGATATGATTTGATGATTCTGAGACAATTAGTTTGTAATAACTGACAGTATTTTCTTCTTTTTCCTTATTCTATATATATTCCCTCTTCCCTTCTCTCATTATGTATATTTCTTCTCTCATTGTGTATATTCGTATTGCTTTCAATAGTTTTTGTTTGTAGCTTCTTTATGTTTGGTTCTCTTACTAGTTAATATTTAATTTAGTAGCTTCTTTTCGAGTCAGTAGCCTCTTTTCGATTAGTTGCTTCTTTTTATGTTTTAGTGGATAATAAGACTTTTTTTTCTTAATACTACGGTTCTTTCCAAAGGTAGTTTTTGTGTAAACCGGGCGACTCTTCCCAACAATGGATGGCGTGACAATATTCTTAAGGGACTGAGTCCGTTTTTTGGTGTTTAGGTAATAATAGTAGTAGTAATTAATAAAAAGATCTAATTAAGTCATGCTCGAAGAGCCAAACATACTTCACTTGGCACCAACACACTTAACTACGTGCTAATGGTAAAAAATAAGGTTTTTGGAAAGAAATAGCTCTAGTTAGTGACTTTGTGACTCTTGTATTGACTTAGGTAATCATTGAGTGGTTTAATCGAGCCATGATGAGTTTCAATCTTGAGTATGGTCGTTGTGGTCCCTTGACTCTATCCTCTTTAACAATCCGGTTGCGTGATGGGTGAGGTGTTTTTGTTGCTAGTCCAAGCACCCATGCGAATGGTCTAGAACTTGCCCCGAATGTGTTTTAAGGCGAAATTTTAAGTTTTGCTTGGCTTGAGAAGTGATTGTAGGCTTTATTTGACCCGCTTAAATTTTTCCATTGCCTACCAATGTTGTTATCCCTAGTCAACCCATTTGAGCCTCGAGCCTTTCTCATTTGATAACCATGTTACAAGCCTCCTGTTTTGTCATGACCCTCTCTTGGCACCCAAGCTTTCCTTAATACTTTTGTGAGACAATTGGCTAAAAACGTAAGTGTGGGGGAGAGACGAGGAACTTGAAAGAGGTATCAAAGAACCAAAAAAGAGAAAAGAAGTGATGAGAGGCAAGAAAAGGAAAGAACAAAAAAAAATCAAAAAGAAAGTGAACAATTCGAAAAGTTGAAGGGATTCAAAGAAGAGTAATGATACAAAGCATGGAGAAATCAAAGAGGGAGAAAATGAATGTCATGATCAAGAAAGAGTGATGTTAAGTCTCTCTAGTTCCCCAAGAAAAAGAAAGTGCTTCAAGGAATTGGCAAAGCATGAGCCGAGAATAAAAAATAGAGTGCTTAAGGAATGGTAAACTCACTCAACCATAGTGTATCCAACCTTGGTCCAAAAGCATTCATTACATCCCGAAAAATCCCTACGTGATTTCAAGCCGAGTGAGCTTACATTAGAGGCGATCTACATGAGGGTAAAGCCTATGGTACTTGAAGACGTACTTGCGACATTCTCTTGAGAGAGATGAGTGAACCTTTCACAAATCTTTGGATTGAGTGCTAAAATTCTTAAGTGATCTAAGCAAATGGAGAGGACAAGGGGAGGACTTTGGGATCCACAATGACCTACATGAAAGAGCGAGCTTCCTTGATGAATAAAGTCAACTCTTGATGATCAAGTATCACGTTAGAACTATATATGCATAAAAGTTTAACTAGCCGCCTTGTTGATAAAACATAAGTAGTATGGGTAATTGTTGGTCCCAATTGATGTGTCAATAGCTCACTCTTGATTGGCTGGAATGGACCTTAACTTGTGGAGGTGAGAACTATTTTATTTGCTTGAGGACAAGCAAACACTTAAGTTTGGGAGAGTTGATAAGTGAGAATTTTGACTGCTTATTAGCGCCTTTTAGCTTTTGTTTTAGTGTAAAAGCATTTAATTATGTTCCCGAAACTCATGAAACATTGTAGGAAATGTTGGAAGTTGGACTCACAAGATGAAATCCGAATCAACAAGGAGTAATCAAAATACAAGGCAACAAAAGGCACAAGAGATTGCAAAGTGCGGACCGCAGGATTCCATCTGCGGCCGCAAACAATGAAGAAAACCCCAACAGGTTTCCTAGCAAACTGCGGAACGCACAGAAATTATGCGGCCGCAAATAAAGCACTGGATATGAACTTTAGAGGGTGTGCAAATTTTTAAAGTCCAAGTCCCTCAAGATTCGGGACCGCACAAGAATTGTGCGGCCGCAGAAGACCAGGTTGCGGCCGTAGTGATAAATCTGCGGACCACAGAAATAATGCCTTGCGGATATAGTGGAGAATTATGCGGCCACAGAATTGCAACTCCTGCAAGATGAAGACTTATGCGGACCGCACATGGAATTGTGCGGCTGCAGAACCCGAAAGGCATTTTTGTCCGAAATTTTCAGTCTTGTATAAATGGACGAGTTTCACAAAATTAGGTCAACTTTTTGACATCAACAAGTCCTGTAGCCGTTCTTCTTTGCTTCTTTTAGTAGTTTTCTATATTTTGGGATATTTTAACATAGATTTTATCATTTTGACTTTACAATATGAGTTTAATTAGTATTTCTTCTTCTATTTCTTCAATTTCAAGCATGAGTAGCTAGAGTTTTACTAGGGTTGTGACCCAACCTTAGTATGTAAATCTTATAAGTATATAATTTAGTGCTTGTTTATGATTGAGTGTTTCTTATTTAGCATGGTTCATGCTCTAATTTGTGGAATTAATTGTTGCAAGCAATAATTCATGCTTATTTGACTTAGTCTCTACTTGAGAAAGAGAGACTTAGTCTAGGAAAACTTGGCTAACAAGAAATTGGGTCAATCGAGAGATTGATTAACCCAATTAAAGGGTTAAACCTAGATATAGTAATAACCTGACTTGAGCTTTTATCAACCGTTTTGTGCAATACCCATTTGGACTTGAGAAAGCCAAATCGGGTAAAATCACTCTTTGACCGAGAGGTATTGAGTGGGTAATTGAGTGTTGATAGCTATAAGACACCACAATCAACAAAACAAGCATTAAGGTTTATATCCCATTAGGCAAACACCTAGGTGATGATCATAGCCCTAGGCTTTTTGTAAACTTGAAAAACAACAAAAACAATTATCTTAGTTTTATTTCTTAACTTTGCAATCTTAGTATTAAAAAAAATAGAAATAGAAATAAAACCAATTTGTGGAAGTGTAAATTAAGATAGTTAAAACTCACGTACTAGAATATATACTCCTAACTCTTATATAAACTCTATGTGGATTCGATCCCGACTCTTTGTTAGGTTACTATTATTGCAATCGACCGTTTCATACCCTTGTTTTGAGGTATGATTTGGACGAGATCAAGGGTCATGAACCAAATGATTTCATCTTATTATTATTGATGTGCGGTGTATATTTTGATTAGCACCATAACGCACAAAGGTGAATTTCCAAAGTTGAGGAAGCAAATTAGTTTTTCTAATATGAGGGGGAGACATGATAGACAGTTGAGAAAAAGTTACATGAAATAAATTATCATTTGTATATCTATATGCTCGAATAAGATAATATGAACTTGAAGTTCATAAAAAGATAATTCATCTGCAATGCAAAGCATGCCAAACGCATTTGCTAACCCAAAGAACGTAACTATATTTCTCTGCAAATGCTCCTATTAGAATAAGTCCTAGAAGGACAAAATCTGTAGTACGCTTAAAGCGTATGGACAAACCGGTTTCAAATAAAATTTTTGATAAAGAAGATGAGCAAATGATCATAATAAGAAGGCAAGTGATCTAGAAGATCACATGACATAACACTTCATAAAATCTTTGGAGAGGTTCAGGTGCCTGAAAATATAAATGGAGATATCTCTATGTTATGTCTTTATGAAAAAAAGGAGGTTGGAACCGATGTAAGATGTTCGTCGACTACATCTATGATAGCACTAAGTATAGATGAGGATCTTAAGTCTGTTGAATACAAACACAAAATTATTGGCCAAATAGAAGTGACACAATTCGAATAGAAATGGTTCCATATGAAGGACATATAGTTTTGGACATGTAGTTGAAACACTTGAAAGTATAAAGTCAATAGAGTGTGCAATCACTTTTATCTATCTTATATGTCCAGCATGACATGAAAACTTGATATGCATCTAAACTCTATTTATATGGCTTATATGACAATCTCCGAAAGATTTAAATCGCTTAAAGCATATACAATTCTTGATCCTGAAGTACCACATCCTAAATGCAATTTGTGCACATATGTATCTTGCTATAACAATAAGCATGATAATGTGATAGCGAAATTTTTTACCTTTATAGAGATATTGAAAAGTCCATTCTACGACATTATATGAAGACATTACATATTTATCAAGAATGATAATTTCAAGGTGCAACTTATTCATTCAAGTTAATATGGCTGATTTGTTTATCAAACCTCTACCAATGATCTTTTGAAGATGATGCACATGATTGGAATGTGAAGGCTCAAGGGTGTGAATTGATACTCTCATTAGGGGAAGTTAATACGCTTTATACTCTTTTTTCCTTATAAGATTTTGTCCCACTGGGTTTTCCTTGCAAGATTTTTAATGAGGCAATCAAAACGCATTGTACTCTTTTCTCTAGAACTTTTTTCCCACTGAGTTTTATTTTAGTTAAGGTTTAACGAGGCACATTATCTGTTGAATAGACATTCAAGGGGGAGTGTTATAAATAGAATTATATTTAAGGTGAATGTCTATATTTTAGAGAGATTTTAGAGTTTGTTACTTGGTGGCTAAGTCACTTTTTCTCTATAAATAGAGGGTATCTGTTCCATTGTAATTCATCCCAAATCAATAAGAATTTTCTCTCTACTTCTCTATGCAATACTCTTCTTCCTTTTTTATTGTTTCATAACAATGCATTAATTTTTGCATTACAATTCATATATTCCTAATCTTTGAATAATTTGTCATTACACCAAACAACACACGAAGGGTACGTGCACTTTTGTTTTTCACGGTACGTGCAAGGGCGGATCTAAGCCTAATTTTTGGGGGCCGTGAGCCCATGGTCTCTCCGCCAAACTAGATATTTTATGTATATATTTTTTCAAAATTGATCTAATATTATATGGTGGCACTCATGCTCTAGAACAACTAAATAGTGCACTTGATTGAATGTTGAGTTATTCACCTAAAGGAGCAGAGATCAATTCCCACTTACTACTTTTTCCCTTCTTTTCTTTAGTGGTGCACTCATGTTATAAAAATCCTAGACACGCCTCTACGTACGTGCACCTAAATGGGTATATAGAGACACTTGAGCTATTTAACTTTTTGTTTGAAATTTTTGAATTTGAAATTTATGTTCTTTCACATAAAAATAACATATCTAACATTTGATACATCTCGTATGTTCTCGCACTCTAAAATCCGCTACCGGCCGTCCGGGTGGACCGAATCCAGATGTGATTCCAGAACTGCAATATATGTATATGTATATCAGTGGCTGAAAATTATACTATATAAATAGGGTAAAAAAAATTATTTATTCTTATATGTGAGCTATTAAATTCCTGTGGCATAAAGAAACATTCATGTATTGTGTTGAAGAGCGTTTAAAAGTTGCTTTAGGTTATAGGCTTAAATCCCAACTATGACATTTTTTTTTAAAATCTGCTTGTATAAATTTTTGGTTCCAAAATTGACGTATACTGTTAAGGATATAAAATGTATCAATTATCAAATACACAAAGATCCTAGGTACTCGCGTTTTGTTACATTTTTCTGTTGGAGTTTTTCATACTTTCCTAAACGGGAGTATATTTTGCACCGACTTCTTGATAGCACGTAGTTGGATCCACGTGACCGTAATTAAAGATGTTCATGGTTCAGTTTGGGTTGGTTTTTTTCTAAAATAAATTAAACTAAATAAGTCGGTTTTTTAAATATTTGAACCAAACGAAACTAATTAAGTCGGTATTTTATCGATTCGATTTTTGTCGGTTTTTCGTTTTTTCGGTTTTTTTCTTAAATATGAGACACACTACCAAATGCATATTCCGACGACCAAGTTTTTAACGTAGCACTATCAAATCAATTGCTCTTTGAGAAATCTATCATTTGCCAAGATATATTGATGATAATTGAATCAAATAGTGATGAATAATTTAAGTACTCAATTAAAAATTAATTATTTTTAACATGAAATAAATTCTTGTACTTAGCAAAAGAAAACTACCAATCAAACTAGAATATAAATGCAATGAATTAGATTAATATAATAGCAAAGAACTAGACTAAAAATATAAATGACTAATATGTACCATAAAATTTTATAAACTTTATATAAAAATATACATATATAATAATAAATTTAAATAGTTACTTTTATAGTTAGGTTGATTCGGTTTTTTCGGTTATTTTTTTATTAAAACTAAAACCAAACCAAATTTGATCTGTTTTTAAAATTCAAAACAAAAACCAAATCAAACCTAAAAAGTATCGGATTTTTTGGTCGGTTTGGTTCGATTTTTTCGGATTTTTATGAACACCCCTAACTGTAAGAAAGAAAACAGTAATTATTAGATGTGACAATCGCTTAGGTTCGTAAATCAATGGATTAATTACACGTAAGACAACTTATATAATTAAATAAGTGACAGAATGAAGCTTTGTTGGTAACTTAATTTTTCCTACTAACGAGCTTTGCACGCTGGATGGCTCGATTAATTTTATACGCATCTACTGAGATTTCCGTCATAAGACAAAAATGTTCAATTATTTCAAACTTAAAGGATCAAATGGGTTCGAATAATAAAATTTTGGGCAAACTTAAGCATATTTCCTAATTTGAGGAACCATTTGGGTTACTGTATACGGTCGAAATAGATTTCGGCATTCCCACGTTCGATCGAGTTCAAGTGGTAAGAAGTCGGAATGGGATTTTGGGAGTGAGCTCCGAAGTCAGTACTAACGAGCCTCGAGTTCGAAGGCTGCTCGAGGAGTCGACTCGATAACCTTATCGAGCCCGTGACAGAATCGATCCGCAAGGCATTACGTCGAGGTCGGAAATGCACGACGCCCATCCCGAAAGTCGAACTCGAGCCAAGACCGAAGGGCTCGACCCAGTAACGAGTTCGAGCGAGTATCGAGCTCACAGACAAGAGTCGTTGCAACCGCACCAAAAGAGAGAATTTTGGCGGAAATCAAGGAAGAGACAAATTATCATGGGTCCTCCACTATATGCTCTATTTTATTATTTTTTATAATGACCCTCTACTATAAAATGGGGAATCCTTGTAAGCTATGAAAAAAGACACGGAATAGATTGGAACAAGAAAAGATCTTTTCTCAAATATAAAGATATCTCATTGTGCTTGTTTTACTTCATCTTATTCATTCTTTCTGTTCATCACTCCCATTCTCATAGCCAAAATGCTTGTATTGTTATCTTTGTATCAAAGGATATTACGTATCCTTATAACCATACATAAATTTAATGTTATCGGATTTTTCGGGTAAACAGTTTAGCGCCCACCGTGGGGCTAAGGATACCAGTGATTGTTTGGTATAAATCTACAGTACACACCAGCTTACAACTTCAAATCGGCAATGGTTTTACCTATCGACCATGAAGCCGACCTTCAAGATGAAACTAACAACTTGGCACTCGGGGCCGTAGGCCACTTGACGATGGCACTGAGGCTCGAATCGAAGTACCCGAAATTCGAGCCGAAGTA
>AWOL01S0091187.1:0-16371 GCA_000715115.1 Nicotiana otophora | reverse complement strand
CGATACTACTGCTAAGGTACGACCCTCCCATGTTCGTTTATATTTCGAAACTAACCCTTGCAGGAGTTCAATCAGAAACAAGGATAGATCATTCAACACGAAGCCTTAGGTCTGAAAGCACGCGTTGTACTCTTTTTCCCTTAGACCGATTTTATCCCAAATGGGTTTTTCGGCAAGATTTTTAATGAGGCAATCATTGATCGTGCTAACTTAGAATAATTTGACAGTATTTAAGGCCTTTTTACAATCAACCTCGAATACTGGTGGGGCATTACCCTCAAATATATCAAGTTCGATGCAAGAAAGTTACTTCATAATAACAGGGTTCCGATAGAAAAAATTGTAAGAGCCAAATGGTCAAAACGAACCATGCTCGTGTAGATTGCTCGATCCCTGGTATAAAATATAAACACATATATAACGACATAAAAAGAAACTTCTTTTCCCATATCTCATGTCTCATAACCCATCCTCTATTTCATGATCTATTACGCAAACAGGCTCAGAGGCCGACCATTACTTCGAGTTCGAGCAAGCACTCACTTGACCATTAAGCCTAAGGGCTACATTACTTCGAGTTCGAATCACTCACTCAACTACTAAGCCTACGGGCTACTCTTATTTTGAGTTCGAGCAAACACTCACTCGACCATTAAGCCTACGGGCTACATTACTTCGAGTTTGAATCACTCACTCTACTACTAAGCCTACGGGCTACTCTTATTTTGAGTTCGAGCAAACACTCACTCGACCATTAAGCCTACGGGCTACATTACTTCGAGTTTGAATCACTCACTCTACTACTAAGCCTACGGGCTACTCTTATTTTGAGTTCGAGCAAACACTCACTCGACCATTAAGCCTACGGGCTACATTACTTCGAGTTTGAATCACTCACTCTACTACTAAGCCTACGGGCTACTCTTATTTCGAGTACGAGCAATCACTCACTCGACCATTAAGCCTACGTGCTACATTACTTAGAGTTCGAATCACTCACTTAACTACTAAGCCTAAGGCCTACTCTTATTTCGAGTTCGAGTTCGAGCAATCACTCACTCGAGCATTAAGCCTACGGGCTACTCTTATTTCGAGTTCGAGTTCGAGCAATCACTCACTTGAGCATTAAGCCTACGGGCTGCATTATTTCGAGTTCGAGCAATCACTCACTCGACCATTAAGCCTACGGGCTGCATTATTTCGAGTTCGAGCAATCACTCACTCGACCATTAAGCCTATGGGCAACATAACTTCGAGTTCGAATCACACACTCGACCATTAAGCCTACGGGCTACATTACTTCGAGTTCGAATCACTCACTTGACTACTAAGCCTACGGGCTACTCTTATTTCGAGTTCGAGTAAACACTCACTCGACCACTAAGCCTAAGGGATACATTACTTCGAGTTCAAATCACTCACTCGACCATTAAGCCTACAGGCTACATTACTTTGAGTTCGAATCACTCACTCGACTACTAAGCCTACGGGCTACTCTTATTTTGAGTTCGAGCAAACACTCACTCGACCATTAAGCCTACAGGCTACATTACTTTGAGTTCGAATCACTCACTCGACTACTAAGCCTACGGGCTACTCTTATTTTGAGTTCGAGCAAACACTCACTCGACCATTAAGCCTACAGGCTACATTACTTTGAGTTCGAATCACTCACTCGACTACTAAGCCTACGGGCTACTCTTATTTTGAGTTCGAGCAAACACTCACTCGACCATTAAGCCTACGAGCTACATTACTTCGAGTTCGAATCACTCAATAGACTAATAAGTCTACGGGCTACATCACTTCGAGTTCGAGCAAGCGCTCACTCGACTACTAAGCCTATGGGCTACTCATATTTCACGTTCGAGCAATCACTCACTCGATCATAAACCAACGGGCTACATCACTTTGATTTTGAGAAAACACTTACTCGACTACTAAGCCTACGGGCTACTCTTATTTTCGAGTTCGAGCAATCACTCACTCGACCATTAAGCCTACGGGATACATTACTTCGAGTTCTAATCACTCACTCGACTAATAAGCCTACGGGATACATCACTTCGAGTTCGAGCAAGCACTCACTCGACTACTAAGCCTACGGGCTACTTTTATTTCGAGTTCAAGCAATTACTCACTCGATCATTAAGCCTACGGGCTACATTATTTCTAGTTCAAATCACTCACTCGACTACTAAGCCTATGGGCTACTCTTATTTCGAGTTCGAGCAATCACTCACTCGACCATTAAGCCTACGGCTACATTACTTCGAGTTTGAATCACTCACTCGGCTAATAAGCCTACGGGCTACATCACTTCAAGTTCGAGCAAGCACTCACTCGACTACTAAGCCTACGGGCTACTCTTATTTCGAGTTCGAGCAATCATTCTTTCGACCATTAAGCTTGCGGGCTACATTACTTTGAGTTCAAATCACTCTCTCGACTAATAAGTCGAGCAATCACTCACTAGACTACTAAGCATACGGGCTACCTTATTGAGTTTGATCAAGCACTCACTTGGTTATAAAGGCTACAAGGTCCAAATTCGATCAAATTGCCTAAATCCTTATGAAACCCTTCATAAGGCATGAATGAAACAAAATTTTTACAAGACAGAGAATAAAACAGAGGCAAGTCGGAAAAAGAAAATATCTTTATATATATACAAGAATGTTTACAATGTCCGAACAGGACCCTATACAAAAAACCAAAATAGAAACTAAGGGATAAGTTTCTTGGTTATCTCCAGGGGCGGTCTCTTCTCCATCAGGATCCTCCCCGCTCTCGGACCTACTCTTACTCCCATCATCATCTTCATCATCATCATCATCATCATCATCATCATCGGAAGCCAAGGCTTCAGCATTGGCTTCGAGCTCTTTAGCCCTTTTTATTTCATCAGCGAGATCGAAACCTCGAGCATGGATCTCCTCGAGGGTCTCCCTCCGAGATCGGCATTTAGCAAGTTTAGCAACCCAATGTGCTCGAGTGTTAGTGGTCTCGGCTGCCTCTCTTGCTTTTACCTGAGCAGCTTCAGCATCCGCCTGATAGACGGCCACTAATGCATCCGCATTGGCCTTTGCTTTTTCGGCGTCAGATTTGGCTTTGGCAAGTTCGGAGGCCAACCGAGCCTCGAGATCCTCTATTTTTCTTGCTTGAATAGAGCTCTTATCCTTCATGCTTTGAAGTTTGTTTTCAGTCGATGATAATTAGGCTCGAGCAGTTTCTTTTTCTGAGGCAAGACGGTCCATGCCATCTTTCCATTCCAAGGTCTTCTCCCTTATCATATCGACCTCCTCACGAAGCTTCCCAATCACCTCAAGCTTCTGTTGCAGCTGTGAGATCGAAATATTAGCCACCGTTCCAGGGCCGAGTCCATGGATTTTTAAGATTACTATTACCTGCTCGGTCAGGTCTGTCCGGTCTTGATGAGCCTTGGCCAACTCAGCTCGGAGGTCTTTGATTTCTTCTTCCCTTTGCCCGAAGAGGAGTCTAAGGGCGTTCCTCTCCTCCGTGACCCATCGGAGGTCGGCCTCGTACTGACGCAGCTCAGCTAGAGACCGAGAACATGTTTCTCGATGAACCACTACGGCCTACGTAAGAAAGAAGAAAAGAAGTTAGAGAAGAATAGTAAACATAAAAATAATATCAACGAAGGGAGTTAAAGCTTACCCGATTCAGAGCTTGATGCACTTCACAGAAAAGGCCCGACACATCACTAGGGCCAGCAACATCCTCGACTCCAGTAAACAAATCACAGAAGGGGTCCTCCCTTTCATGAGACCGATTTATCTTGAGGCCCCCCAAATCTTGGGCCTTCCCGAATCGCCCCTTCGGAAAAGGCAGGGAGAGTGGGAGAGTCTCCGATTACTATTGCTCCAAGCGACTCGCTTGGGGCATTCCCTCAGTTCGGAAAGCTTCAGGACCGGCCCCTTCTGATATACCAACCATTTATTGACTTCGGTGGGAAGCATCCTCGATCTCTAACGATTCGGGGACTCTGCCCGAACCTTCCTCCGATATCTCCTCAGTCCGAGGCGGAGCTTTATAAATCATCATCGATTCATCTGCCTTTGGGGCATCGATGATTTTATTCATTCGGGCCACCAGCACGGACCCGTCGTTTTCTTCTTCTTCCTCATCTTTATCCCTTAGATGCAGAACTGGTTCCATGGTTAAAGGGATGGTATTCTTCCTCGGCTTACGAGCCATCCTCGTCTTCGATTTTGGATCTTCGGAAGCAGAGGCCTTTTTTCTCTTATTATCCTTCACCGGTTTTGGAACAGAGATCGAAGCCTCTTCCTCGACGGGCGGGGGCCTCAAAGCCGCATCTTTGACCATACCTACATACAGGAAAATTGATTTAAGTATATGGAAAGCGTCTCGTTCGAACTACCAAAGATACGAGAAAGAGGCTTATCATGATTTTTGGCCTCCCATCTGCCCTTTGACAAATCACGCCATGAGCGCTCGGCATGTGTGGAAGTCGAAGCTAGATCCCGTACACAGTTCTTGAGGTCGGGAACTGCACCGGGCATCCAAGGAATTGCTGCATCACAAAAAGGGGATATCGGTGAGAAAAGAAATGAAGGGGGAAAATAGTAGGAGATAACAACAGAATTACACTTACGCTTCATGTTCCACTCCTCGGGAAATGGCATCTTTTCAGTCGGAATCAGGTCCGAAGTCTTTACTCGAACGATCCTGCCCATCCAGCCTCGATCCCTGTCCTCATCTATGCTCGAGAACAAAACCTTGGTAGCCCGGCGCTGAAGTTTTATTAACCCGCCTCGAAAGAGGCGAGGGCAGTACAATCGAATGAGATGGTCGAGGGTGAAAGGCATCCCCTCGATTGTGTTCACGAAGTAACGGATCAAAATAACGATCTGCCAAAAAGAAGGATGGATCTGGCCTAGGTTTATTTGTTATTGACGGCAGAAATCAATAATAACAGGTTCAAGGGGACCTAACATGAAAGGGTAAGTATACACACTTAAAAATCCTTTCACGTAAGTGGTGATATCTTTTTCAGAAGACGGGATTACTATTTCTTTGTTCTCCCAATTGCAATCTTTCTTTAACTGTTCGAGGTGCCCCTCAGTTATCGAACACATATACCTCGATAGTGGCTCACATCGGCCAGGAACCGACGAGCCTTTGTCGACCTTAAAATCAGAGGTAAGAACACACGCCCCAGGAACGCACTCCTCAGGTCGTGGCTCCACCGGTGTTTTGTCGGTGGCAGGCTGTGAAGAAGAAGCTTTTTTCTTTCTGAGGAATGGTTTTTGATGTTTTCGCTATTTTTGGATTTAAAGATTGAAAATAGAAGGAGGTAACAAAAATTTGGTATTTTTGAAGAGAGATTTTGCAGTGAAAAATTACAGATTTACAGATAAACTCAGAAGATGCAAGAAAGAACTTTATAAAATTTGGAGATTGGAGACGCAAAAGTGGTAAATGTTAATGAAAAGGGCTATTTATAGATTAAGCAACGTCGGTTCAGTATCNGTCTGATCGAGATGGGAACATAATGGACCGAAGAAAGTCTTCATAATATCGAGATGGGATCCGAAGAAGGCACAAACGAGCTTCAAGTTTCAGGGACAGGTCAAATACCGAGCTCGAAGTCATTATCGAGCTTGGGTTCGAATCGAACTATGATGAGATATGATGGAATCGAGCTTAAGGGCCAGAGGCCAACCAATACTGAGCCCAATTCATTACCGGACCCCGAGTCGGCATCAAGCTCAAACCGGCATCGAGCTCTAAAACTAGAAACCGATCAATACTGAGTCCGATCAAGATCGAGCTCATAGACAAGAGTCGTTACAGCAGCACTAAGGGAGAGAATCTCGCCGGAAATTAGGAAAAAAACTGATTTATTATGGGTTCCCCACTATGTATTTTTAATTATATATAAAGTAGGATCCCCCACTATAAAAGGGATGGCTATATTTCTGTAAAGGATCAAGTTTTGCATACATTGTAACTAAGATATCATGCACTCCTATATTGAAGAGTTATCCTTTTTTAGCTTCATAGATTGATTTATCTTGCTTAATCCATAAATCATCTTCTTTTCAACTTTGCTTATTTTTCATTATCTACCGTCAACACTCGATATTTCTATTTTCTCTTACGATTTGTGTCAAGTTATATCACATACCCTTAGAACTACGTACAAATTCAACTCTATCCGTTTTTCGGATAAACATTCATTATTCTTTCTTATTTTCTTTTCTATTTCTTTCGTATTTATTTATGTCTTTTTTTAGGCTTATTTTAGAAAACAAGTCGTCTCTTTTTCAACCCATCGTCTTTCTCTTTTTTCTTTTTTCCTTTTTTCTTCTATTTATGCTTGTGGTCGATCGATCCCTCTCTTATTTTTGTCACGTCCATGTGTGGATGGCCTCTTTGGTCAAATGTGAAAGGCGATAAGATATAACCTTAAAATTTTAAATGTGTTACTCCTACTTCATATTTTATGTAATGGTTTTTATTCAATATAGAGTTTAAGATATTAATTTGACTTATATAAGAATAACATATCGGTAATGTGGAAGATATTGGTAATGTGAAAGAAAATATTAAAACAGTGGTTGAAAAGGAAGCAAACATATTATCAAAATTAAAGTGTGAATAATTTAATAAATTTAAATTCTTGAAAGGTAATATAAAACACCTTTTTTGGTTTTTGCAGATACAGACATGTTAGTTAAAGTTTGAGACGAAGAAAATTACCTTTGGGACAAAATGTCTTAGTGAATAACTTTTTCGGTTATGTGTGTTAGACGGCTAGGGGTGAACAAAACCAAACCGTCAACCGCATCAAACCGGAAATTTGGGATTATATGTTTAACTTTGTCATAGTTTTTTTATTTTTTAACATCAAATTTGGGCTTATAATTTAGGGGTATTATCACTTTTAGCCCGCGCCAGAAACTATTTATATCTGGTAGCCGAAAAAGTGTATATAATTTGTATAATTTTTGTATATAACATACAAAATGTATATATATATAAAAAAACAAAATATACAAATTTTAAGTTCGATTCAACTCATCTTGATTTGGGGTAAGTTTGCGTCATATTTCAGTATGTTAACAACCTGAATGTAATAACTAATAAGTTGCAATTGATTCAAGGAACTAGAACAACAAAAATGTGTTTGAAGGAAAGGTGAAAAGTATATGTATAAATATAGTTCAAGTGAATTGTAGAAAGTGATGAAAATTCTCTGGTATAGATAAAAAAATTTCTAGAGAGAAGTGAGGTTGCATATACTACCCTTATTGTAGGTTTATCAGGAAAAAAATTGCTTTATTTTTTAAATTTTTGGTATGGTTAGTTTGGTGAGTACAGAGGAGCTCAGAAATTATATATTGTTCCCCATCATGTAAGGAAATTCAGCAGTAGTCTAACAGCTTGTTTGGATGGTTGTTACCTATTTTAATGCATCGTATTGTTACTTTAAATATAATGTTTGTTTTGATTGTTACTTAGATTTTATTGTATCGTATCGTTAAATCCGTCGTTACATAACAACGAAAAGTGTCACATTATGTAACGAATGACGGATCGGTGTGGTAGCATCGTTACCTTTTTTTCCCCTCTCATTTTGTCCTTATTTATTATTAAATAATCATATTTTATTCTTTACTCTATTTTTTTATATAATAATTGTACTTCGTATCCTATTTTTTCTTAGTAATGTTGCAAGTTTATCCTTCATATTTTTGGTGCGTGACATTATAAAAAGACGGCAAACGATACAATCTATCCAAACATTATATTCATCAAATAATACACTATAATACAGTAAAATATAACAACTATCCAAACAAGTTGTAAAAGGAAATTCAAGTGTTGAAACCTCACATGATTCAGTGTGCTAGAGCTCACTGTGATGATTATTAGATTTGCTCAAATAGGACAAATGATGTTCTGTTTTGTCTTCTGTTTCCAAATTTTCTTCGTTGGTTAATTGTTTTTTTAATTTAGTTTTGTATTAGAAGTTAGTAACTATTGCTTTGAGATTACAACTTTTTAATCATGTGTTTTCCGATAGAAACTATGTGGAGATAATTATCAACATTCCTCCAACTATGTCAGCGATATCTCAACAGCAAGGTAATGGCACTCCTTATTGATGCACCCCTCCTAAAAAGCAAAAAAGAATAACTCCTCTTGTACTTTTTAAATTTGAGAATACTAGCAGAGAGATATCTGAGATTTGAGATTATTTCTTCAAATTTATTGCTAAAGGAGGTACATGTATGACAAAATACAATAATTATCTTAAAATCTTTGCGATCAAAAGCATCAATGAGACTACTATGTTATGGACACAAAAAAATATGAAATGTCACAAATTTCCCTTTAGATTCGTTGATAAGAGGCAGTCCACGTTAAAACATATCAAAGAAGGCTGGCTAGCAGGTGGTTCGAATTCTACTGAAAGGGTGGTACATAATATAGATAAGATTAGGAGGGTCATTGCTGAATATGTAATTATTATGAAATGAGTCACATCAAACCACAAAAAAATCCAAAAACCCCGAGAAATTNAGTGAGGTTGCATATACTACCCTTATTGTAGGTTTATCAGGAAAAAAATTGCTTTATTTTTTAAATTTTTGGTATGGTTAGTTTGGTGAGTACAGAGGAGCTCAGAAATTATATATTGTTCCCCATCATGTAAGGAAATTCAGCAGTAGTCTAACAGCTTGTTTGGATGGTTGTTACCTATTTTAATGCATCGTATTGTTACTTTAAATATAATGTTTGTTTTGATTGTTACTTAGATTTTATTGTATCGTATCGTTAAATCCGTCGTTACATAACAACGAAAAGTGTCACATTATGTAACGAATGACGGATCGGTGTGGTAGCATCGTTACCTTTTTTTCCCCTCTCATTTTGTCCTTATTTATTATTAAATAATCATATTTTATTCTTTACTCTATTTTTTTATATAATAATTGTACTTCGTATCCTATTTTTTCTTAGTAATGTTGCAAGTTTATCCTTCATATTTTTGGTGCGTGACATTATAAAAAGACGGCAAACGATACAATCTATCCAAACATTATATTCATCAAATAATACACTATAATACAGTAAAATATAACAACTATCCAAACAAGTTGTAAAAGGAAATTCAAGTGTTGAAACCTCACATGATTCAGGGTGCTAGAGCTCACTGTGATGATTATTAGATTTGCTCAAATAGGACAAATGATGTTCTGTTTTGTCTTCTGTTTCCAGATTTTCTTCGTTGGTTAATTGTTTTTTTAATTTAGTTTTGTATTAGAAGTTAGTAACTATTGCTTTGAGATTACAACTTTTTAATCATGTGTTTTCCGATAGAAACTATGTGGAGATAATTATCAACATTCCTCCAACTATGTCAGCGATATCTCAACAGCAAGGTAATGGCACTCCTTATTGATGCACCCCTCCTAAAAAGCAAAAAAGAATAACTCCTCTAGTACTTTTTAAATTTGAGAATACTAGCAGAGAGATATCTGAGATTTGAGATTATTTCTTCAAATTTATTGCTAAAGGAGGTACATGTATGACAAAATACAATAATTATCTTAAAATCTTTGCGATCAAAAGCATCAATGAGACTACTATGTTATGGACACAAAAAAATATGAAATGTCACAAATTTCCCTTTAGATTCGTTGATAAGAGGCAGTCCACGTTAAAACATATCAAAGAAGGCTGGCTAGCAGGTGGTTCGAATTCTACTGAAAGGGTGGTACATAATATAGATAAGATTAGGAGGGTCATTGCTGAATATGTAATTATTATGAAATGAGTCACATCAAACCACAAAAAAATCCAAAAACCCCGAGAAATTTGAGAAAATGCCAAGTCGAAAAACTCGACTTTTATTGGTTTGGTTTGGTATATCTATATCTATATCTATATCTATATCTATCTATATTATTATAAAAGCACGAATAATTTATGCTAAATATTGAACGACTAAAATATTCCTAAAATATTGATCGACTTTTATGCCCTTAAATATTTGTATAATTTAAGGATCTAATGGTAAATTACCTAATGATGAAATTCTTTTTCGATTTAAACTATACATATGCCCGACCCTACTATATATATAATACACATATATACAAAACAATATTTATCTGCTATTATTTTTGAGAGCAGTTAAATATATATATATATATATATATATATATATATAATCTTAATTAATCATGGACTTGATTTATCAAAACACGTATATAATTAATATTTTATTACTTTGTATAACGACCCGGCCGGTCGTTTTGAATATTATAATCTCGTTTCCCCATTTACTGCTCAAATTGTGAATTATAGTTATTATTTGGCTTGCCAGGGTAATTGGTTTGGGTCCGGTTCCAAGGTTTAGAATTTAAGTTGAAAATGTTGACCGGATGTTGACTTATGTGTAACGACCCCGGAGAAATTTTGCTAAGGAAATTAAGGTTTGGTGGTGCCGAGGTAGATCAATTAGTACAAATATTATAGAAAATTAGTATAATCTTCTAGTACAAAGATTTTTGGGTTGAACAATGCATCGATGTGTAAAGGAACATTTTATTGGAAAATAGTCATTTCTGCAACCACTATGAAGTCGCAGAATCACTCTGCGGACCGCATAATGGTCGCAAAGTAGACCAGGAGAGGGGCAAGATTTGAGAAAAATCTGCGGTGCACTATGCGACCTCACACCTGTTTTGCGATGCATTATGCGACCGCAGAATAAGTATGCGGACCGCATAATGACCGCAGACCGGGTCAGTAATGCCCAGCTTTGGAGGCCAAATTATGCGGCCGGTATACGGACCGCATACCTGTTATGCGATCGCATAACTACGTCGGAAGCTTCCATTCTTTCTAATTTTTGACCCGACCCAATTTCGATTTATGCCCTTGAAGCTCATTTTTTAGCCAAAATCTGATATTTTAGAGAGAGGTGAGAGCATTTTAGAGAGAGAAAGTGAGGACTTAGTCATTTTTCAATCAATTCTTGTTCAAGGTTTGAAGATTTCACAAGGATCTTGCTAGGGCTTCAAAGAGGGTTTAGAGTAAAAATAGATGATTTATAGTATGATTCTTAGGTGTAAGAGTATTATGTATACAAACCAATAAGGTTGTGGAAAGATTGTTAAGTTCAAATGGGTAAGGATTGGGTTGAAATTGGTAGAAATCTTCATAGGCTTTAATTGAAGATTTGAGGGTCGAGTTGGTGTCGGATTTTGGTGAAATTTATATGGTTGGACTCGTGGTTGGATGAGCGTTCATATTTTGTAACTTTTGTCGGGTTTCGATACGTGGGCCCCACGGGCGATTTTTGAGTTAATTTCGAATTTTATTGGAAAAATTAGTATCTCCTTATGGAATTAATTATAATAACTGGTATTGACTGAATCGAATTAATTGTGGCTACATACGAGGTTTTTGGAGACCAATTCTCGTGGAAAGGGCATAGCGGAATAAAGATTTACACAGTTTGAGGTAAGTAACAGTTTTAAATCTGGTCCTGAGGGTATGAAATCCCAGATTTTTGTATCATGTGATTATTTTGGAGGTGACGCACATGCTAGGTGACGGGCATGTGGGCGTGCACCGAGGAGATTGTGACTTGGTCTGACCCGTGAAAACTGTAAAGTTGAATAACTTGTTGATAATTATGTGTTCTTTATGTGTTGTGAAAATTTGACTATAAGTCATGTTAAAAACCATGTTTAGGCTATATGTTGGTATTGTTGGAATCCACAGAGGTCGTGTACATGTTGAATTATTTGCTTAAATTGTTATTTTTTACTCAGTCATAGTTACTTGATTATTTTGTCTCAGTCTCTATTGTTCATTATTGATGTGTCATATTATTGTTGTTTGGGCTGATTTCATGATTGTTGAGAGCCCTAGATGTCACGACCCAATTTCACCTATAGGTCGTGATGGCGCCCAACACTACTGCTAGGCAAGCCAACTGATAAATTAAACGTATATTGATTAAAATTTTAATCCAAGAAAATAATAAAATACCAAATTCTACCAATGTGTGTGCCAAGACCTGGTGTCACAAGTGCATGAGCATCTAGTAGATTATACAAAACCTCAAATACTGTCTGAAATAAAAATAGACAGAATAAAAAAAGAATACAAGGAGAGACACTGGTAGCTGCAGAACGGCTCAGAAAGGTAGCTCACCACTATAGCTCTGGATAATGTGGGTGTAAGACGGTAGGTCCCCCACTAGTACTTACCTTAGGTCCTGAACAAAAAGTGCAGCAAGTGTCGTATGAGTACGTAAACAACGTGTACCCAGTAAGTATCAAGCCTAATCTCGAAGTGGTAGAGACGAGATGGCCGACTTTGACACTCACTATGGGTCAATAATAATAATTGAAATAAAACTAGAATATATAATTCAGCATGATTCACAGAATATAACAATAATTTATTTAACCAGCATAAATAATTAAATTCCTTCAAATGCAACAATTCTCAGTATATTAACTAAATTCCTTCAATTCGAATAAATTTTCAATTTATCAATTACTCTCATTTACATGAATAATAATAATTCCTTAGCTAACAGGGATAATAATCCTTAAATTCCAAAGATTTTCAAATTTATCAATTAGCTTCACAAGCTACAATAAACTATCAAAGTATCGTGTAATTATTATTATTAAGAATGATTTCTGCCGAGGTCGTTTGGCCCGATCCAGAATATTGTGTACACTGTCGAGGGACGTGCGGCACGATCCATAGATTCATCTATCCTGTCGAGGCGTTCGGCCCTCTTCACAAGAAAGGAAGACATTTTCTTATGTACCTCCGGAATGAGAGTATATTTGTTATAAGATAAATTTTCCAAATTTCGATCTCAAAACACTGAAAACAGTGATATATTTGTGTTTAAAGACCAAATCCGAGTTAGAATCACTTACCCCAATGTCTTTCTTTGAAAATCTATCCAAAATCGCCTCTGCTCAAGCTCCAATTTGTTAAAAATGGCGAATGGGACGAATGCCCTCTTTTTATAAAACTGCCCAGACAGCCTTCGGAATTGGGCCTCGAACGGGGCCTCGATCATGGCCCTCGAGCCTAGTCCTCGATCGTGGCTTCAATCACAGGCTCGATCCTGGACCTCGGTCATGGTCTCGATTATGGCATCGAGCATGGTCCTTCGATCATAGCCTCAATCATGGCATCGAGCGTGAGCCTTCGATTGTCACCCTCGATCTTGAGTCTCGATCCTGGCCCTCGAGCCTTGCCTTCGATCATGGCCTTCGAGCTGGACCTTCGATCATGGCCCTCGAGCTGGACCTTCGATCATGGCTTCGATACACAAGCTCGAGCCTAACCCTGCGCTCGATATCTGGGCTCGATACCTGGGCTTGATATCTAGCTCGATATCTGGGCTCGATCACAGCCCAGAATGTCCAACAGAAGAGGAAAAATTGCAGCAGCTTTTTAAGTTCAACTTTTGATCCGTTAACCATTCGAAACTCACCCGAGGCCCTCGGGATCTCAACCAAATATACCAAAAAGTTTTAAAATATCATACGAACTTAGTCGAACCTCTAAATCACATCAAACAACACTAAAGCCACGAATCATACCCCAATTCAAGCTTAATGAAACTAAGAATTTTTAACTTCTACATTGTATGCCGGAACCTATCAAATCAAGTCTGATTGACCTCAAATTTTGCACCCAAGTCATAAATGACATAACAGAGCTGTGAAAAGTTTCAGAACTGTATTCCGATCCCGATATCAAAAAGTCAATTCCCCGGTCAAACTTCAAAACTTTAAATTCCTATTTTAGCTATTTCAAGCCTAATTTCACTACGGACTTCCAAATAAAATTTCTATCATGCTCCTAAGTCTCAAATCATCATACGGAGCTGTTGGAATCATCAAAATTCTATTCCGGGGTCGTTTGCACATAATTCGACATCCGGTCACTATTTGAACTTAAACTTTTACTTTTTTTATAAAAATTCTATATCTCGGCCTAGGGACCTCGGAATTTGATTCCGGGCATACGCCCAAGTCCCAAATCCCGATGCGAACCTACCGGAACTGTCAAAATACTAATCCGAGTCCGTTTGCTCAAAATGTTGACCAAAGTCAACTCCATTGAGTTTTAAAGCTCTAATTTACATTTTAATCCATTTTTCACATAAAAACTTTTCAGAAAATTTTATGGACTGGGCATGCAAGTCAAGAAATAATAACTAGTGCCTTTCGAGGTCTTAGAACACAGAATTAATTATTAAGTTTAAAGATGACATTTTGGGTCATCATATTCTCCACCTCTAAAACAAACGTTCGTCCTCGGACGGGTTTAGAAATCTACCCGAAGTGCTGAATAAGTGTGGATATTTGCTCCGCATATTTTTCTCGACCTCCCAAGTTGCTTACTCGACTGGTTGGCCCCACCACTGGACTTTAACTGTTGAAATCCTCTTGGACCTCAACTGGCGAACCTGTTTATCAATAATGACAACTGGCTCCTCTTCATAACCCAAGCTACTATCTAGCTGAACTGTGCTGAAGTCTAACATATATGATAGGTCGGCATGATACTTCCGGAGCATAGATACATGGAAAATCGGATGAACACCCGATAGGCTGGGAGGCAATGAAAGCTCATAAGCAACCTCCCCAACTCGTTTCAACACCTCAAATGGGCCTATAAACTTTGGGCTTAATTTTTCCTTTTTCCCAAATCTCATGATTTTCTTCATCGGTGAAACTTTCAAGAGAACTTTTTCACCCATCATAAAGGATAAATCGCGCGCTTTCTGATATGCGTAACTCTTCTGTCTGGATTGTGCTGTACGAAGTCGCTCCTGAATCAACTTTACCTTTTTCAAGGCATCTTTCACCAAATCAGTATCATATAACTTAGACTCACCGGGCTCAAACCACCCGATGGGCGAACAACATCGTCGACCATACAAAGCCTCAAATGGAGCCATCTCGATGCTGGATTGGTAACTGTTGTTATAAGCAAACTCGACCAAAAGCAAGAAACGATCCCGCTGACCTCCAAAGTCAATCACACATGCCCTGAGCATATCCGCCAAAATCTGAATTATCCGCTCTGACTGCCCGTCGGTCTGCGGATGAAAAGTTGTGCTGAGCTCTACATGGGTCCCCAACTCACTCTATACTGCTCTCCAAAAATGTGAAGTAAACTGAGGACCTCTATCTGATATGATGAAAATTGGCATACCATGCAACCAAACTATCTCTTGAATATAAATTTGGGCCAACCTCTCTGAAGTATACGTAGTCACAACCGGAATGAAATGTGCTGACTTGGTCAACCTGTCGACAATGACCCAAACTGCATCAAACTTTCGCAAAGTTCGCGTCAACCCAACTACAAAGTCCATAGTGATGCGTTCCCATTTCCACTCCAGTATAGTCATCTGCTGAAGTAGGCCATTGGGCCTCTGGTGCTCATATTTAACTTGCTAACAATTTAGACACCTAGCTACATGCTCAACAATGCCCTTTTTCATTTGTCGCCACCAATAATGCTGCCTCATGTCACGATACATCTCCGTAGCACCTGGATGAATAGAATACCGAGAACTGTGTGCCTCCTCTAGGATCTTTTTCCTTAGTCCATCCACATTAGGAACACATAGACGACAATGGAGTCGCAAAATACCATTCACACCAATAGTAACTTCCTTGGCACCATCTCATAGTATCGTTTAACGAAGAACATCAAGTGTGGGTCATCATACCGGCGAGCCTTAATTTGCTCAAATAGTGAAGATTGGGCCACAACACATGTAAGAACTCAGCTAGGCTCTGAAATATCCAGCCTCACAAGTCTGTTAGCCAAGGACTGAATATNTGAATCAACTTTACCTTTTTCAAGGCATCTTTCACCAAATCAGTATCATATAACTTAGACTCACCGGGCTCAAACCACCCGATGGGCGAACAACATCGTCGACCATACAAAGCCTCAAATGGATCCATCTCGATACTGGATTGGTAACTGTTGTTATAAGCAAACTCGACCAAAAGCAAGAAACGATCTCGCTGACCTCCAAAGTCAATCACACATGCCCTGAGCATATCCGCCAAAATCTGAATTATCCGCTCTGACTGCCCGTCGGTCTGCGGATGAAAAGTTGTGCTGAGCTCTACATGGGTCCCCAACTCACTCTATACTGCTCTCCAAAAATGTGAAGTAAACTGAGGACCTCTATCTGATATGATGAAAATTGGCATACCATGCAACCAAACTATCTCTTGAATATAAATTTGGGCCAACCTCTCTGAAGTATACGTAGTCACAACCGGAATGAAATGT
>AWOL01S0091161.1:0-14144 GCA_000715115.1 Nicotiana otophora | reverse complement strand
ACTGCTTATACAATGTATACATCGCTGTCATTCTCATTTTATATTATGGATATTTTTACTTACACAATATCATATATATTTTACTAAATTCAATCAATAAAAATTTCAGGTTCTTTGTCAAGGATAAAAAAGGATTATATTTGAAAAAAAAATAGTTATACTGCATTCCTTATTCTATTATGTTTAATTTTATGGGTGGAATATAAGCAAACACGTAATCCTAATATTTTTGTGAAAGCGTAATTATATNTGTGTGATACATTAATGATACATTATGAATACACTACAAGATGCACGATACACTTTATATACAAATTTTATGCGATATATATAGTATATATATAATTTTAATACATCGTAGAGTAATATATATATAAAGTGTATTGACTGTTCTACGATGTATAAAAAATATAAATATTTTATAATACATAAAAAGTGTATATATATATATATTATACTAATATATAATGTGTGTACTGCTTATACAATGTATACATCGCTGTCATTCTCATTTTATATTATGGATATTTTTACTTACACAATATCATATATATTTTACTAAATTCAATCAATAAAAATTTCAGGTTCTTTGTCAAGGATAAAAAAGGATTATATTTGAAAAAAAAATAGTTATACTGCATTCCTTATTCTATTATGTTTAATTTTATGGGTGGAATATAAGCAAACACGTAATCCTAATATTTTTGTGAAAGCGTAATTATATTATTATAGAAGTTAAAATAGAAAGAGAACAAAGTTAGAAAAGACTGATTACCATAAACAACAAACAATATCACGAGTTACACGACAAGAATTAATTATGGATGGTTCTTCGCTTCTTGGCATACACGCACAAAAATTGATAAACATGATAAGGTTAGGACAAGAATTAATCATGACCAAGTCACCTATTTTCTACGAGGATATATACTTTCTAATAACAAAAAAAGATATAAAACACGTTATTCTTGTAGCTTGGAACAATAAATAAAAGAACAACTCAAATAAAAGACAAAATAAATGGTATATAGTAGTACAAAGAAGATGAATTGAAGCCACATAAGTAGTGTCACGACCTAATTTCTCCTATAGGTCGTGATAGCACCTAACGTCGCCGCTAGTCAAGTCAACGGTGAACTAACCATGTAATTGTTCTTTTTAATAAATTTTCAAGTTGTTGAATTTCATTTATTAAGAAAATAAGGAGTAGAAAATTTAATAAAGAAAAGCGAATGCTAATGAGTGAGCAAATGCAGTGAAATAAATGCTCCAAAAATCATAAAGTCTACTAACATGTGTTTCAAGACCTGGTGTCACAAGTGTATGAGCAACTAGTAGAATATACATAATATTAAACTACTGTCTTAAATTGTTACGACCCCAATTTCCCTTTGTAGGATGCCGTGATGGAACCTAGTCTCTAAGACTAGGTAAGCCTAACAATTTGCGGAATAACTGAATATAAAGCTGAAACTCAAACCTCAACATCTGAAATAAATAAAATCTGCGATTCAAAAATAGTTACAACTCCCAAAACTCGGTAGAAATAAGTCACAAGCTCTAAAGAGAAAATGATGAGTATCTCTATACATAAGAGTCTAATGAAGACAAAGAAAACAACGCAATAACGATAGGGGGGACTCCGAGGTCTGCAGACACTGGCAGATGTACCTTAAAGTCTCCACGTACGGCTATCTCACTGGTACCTGGTCTGGTAAGCAGTACCTGGATATGCACAAAACGATGTGCAGAAGTATAGTATGAGTACACCACAACGGTACCCAGTAAATGCCAGGCCTAACCTCGGTAGAGTAGTGACGAGGTCAGGCCAGGGCCCTACTGGAATAAAAGGGAAACAAGACAGAAGATATAATAATATAATGAAATGAATGAGAATTGAACAATGAGAAATTACAGAAAGGTAACAAAACAACAAATAGAGGTAAACAACAAGGACGCTCCCGAGGTATCACCTCGTAGTTCCAAATGTAAATACATAACATGAGAGCTCCCGAGGTACCGCCTCGTAGTCCCAAAAGTAAATATGCAACATAGGCGCTCCCGAGGTACTGCCTCGTAGTCCCAAAAGTAAATACACAACAGGGGAGCTCCCGAGGTACTGCCTTGTAGTCCCAAAAGTAAATATGCAACAGGGGCGCTCCCGAGGTACCGCCTTGTAGTCCCAAAAGTAAATACACAACTCATAACTTATGGAATAACGAATTTATAACAAGGAATCCTACAATTAAATACTGAATACAAAATCAAGAAAGCAGGTAATTCAACTAAGCATGTTGCACAAATTGCAAGTAAGAGTTAAGACACGTAGACATGCGACATTAGGCTAAACATGATGACTATATATGCTAGAGCAACTCAGTTAAGGAATTAAAAAGAAACTACTCAGCAAAAATCAGTTTTTTCAACATTTAACTCGAGTACGCACTCGTCACCTCGCGTACACGGCCTTCATATATTGTAAATACCATAACAATACCAAAACCTAAGGGGAGTTTCCCCCACACAAGGTTAGACAAGTCACTTACCTCAAATCTCGCTCAATCAATCAATAAGAATATCTTTTCCCTTGATTTTCCGACTCTGAATGGCTCGAATCTAGCCAAAAGCAGTTGCATACTATAAATTAAACTATAAGAAACTAATCTAGATAATGAAATTATGACTTTAACAAAGAATTAGAAAATCGCACCAAAAAGTCGACCCGGGCCCATATCTCGAAATCGTATAAAAGTCACAACATACGAACACCCATTCGATATTGAGTTCACCCATAACAAAATTACTCAAATCCGATACAAAACTCTTGATCAAAACCTCAAAATTCGGCCTAGGGAGTTTTTCACCTTTTCCCCAGATTTCTCAACCCAAATACTTAATTAAATAAAGAAATTAATGATAGATTAGTGGACATTAATCAAAAATGAGTGTAGAATCTTTACCCAAATGTTTCCTCTGAAAACCCCTCAAAATGTCATTTCAATCCGAGCTATATATCTCAAAATATGAAGAAAATGGCAAACTCTCGATTTAAACCATTCTGCTTTTGCGAGGCCTTAGCTGCATCTGCGAAATTTCCATCGCAGGTGCGGTCTATGATAAGGCTGGCATCCTCCGCTTCTATGGGCTGAACGCGCATCTTCANTCACTTACCTCAAATCTCGCTCAATCAATCAATAAGAATATCTTTTCCCTTGATTTTCCGACTCCGAATGGCTCGAATCTAGCCAAAAGCGCATACTATAAATTAAACTATAAGAAACTAATCTACATAATGAAATTATGACTTTAACAAAGAATTAGAAAATCGCACCAAAAAGTCGACCCGGGCCCATATCTCGAAATCGTATAAAAGTCACAACATACGAACACCCATTCGATATTGAGTTCACCCATACCAAAATTACTCAAATCCGATACAAAACTCTTGATCAAAACCTCAAAATTCGGCCTAGGGAGTTTTCACCTTTTCCCCAGATTTCTCAACCCAAATACTTAATTAAATAAAGAAATTAATGATAGATTAGTGGACATTAATCAAAAATGAGTGTAGAATCTTTACCCAAATGTTTTCTCTGAAAACCCCTCAAAATGTCATTTCAATCCGAGCTATATATCTCAAAATATGAAGAAAATGGCAAACTCTCGATTTAAACCATTCTGCTTTTGCGAGGCCTTAGCTGCATCTGCGGAATTTCCATTGCAGGTGCGGTCTATGCTAAGGCCGGCATCCTCCGCTTCTGCGGGCTGAACGCGCATCTGCGNAAACTCTCGATTTAAACCATTCTGCTTTTGCGAGGCCTTAGCTGCATCTGCGAAATTTCCATCGCAGGTGCGGTCTATGATAAGGCTGGCATCCTCCGCTTCTATGGGCTGAACGCGCATCTTCACTCCCGCTCCTGCGGGTATAGCAGCGCTTCTGCGCATGCACTCCTGTGGACCATGTCCGCTTCTGCGATCACCAGGCCGTCCTGGCATTTTTGCTTCTGCGATCAAACCTCCGCATCTGCGGACGCGCAGATTCGGCCCTCACCTCGCATCTGTGATCCCAGCCGGGCCAAGCCAACTTCGCACCTGCGACCAACCCTACCACAGGTGCGATGACACCAGAAGCTGGGAGCTTCAGTATTTTTACAAGTCCAATATCATTCCGAATTCAATCCGAATCACACTCGGGCCCCGCAGGACCCCATACGAATATACCAACAATTTACATCATATGAATTTAGTAGAGCCTTTAAACCACATCAAACAATGCTAAAAATACGAATTGCATATCGATTCATGCCTAGTGAACTTTAGGACTTCTAATTTCTATATTCGACGCTGAAACCTATCAAATCAAGTCCGATTGACCTCAAATTTTACACACAAGTCATAATTAATATTACAGACCTACTCCAACTTCCGTAATAGGAATCTGACCCCAATATCAAAAAGTCAACTCCCGGTCAAATTCCAAAAATCACTCAACTTTTCACTTTCGCCATTTGACACCGAAATGATCTACGGACCTCCAAATCAACATCTGGACACGCTCCTAAGACCAAAATCACCCTTCAGAGCTATTGAAACTGTAGAAACTCCATTCTGGAGTTTTCTTCATATAAGTCAAACTACGGTTAATTCCTACGACTTAAACTTCCATTTTAGGGACTATGTGTCCCATTTTACTCCGAAACCAAAAACCAAACACCCTGACAAGTTACGTAACCAATAAAATGAAATAGAGGAAGCAATAAATATAGGTTCAGGGCTAATACTCTCAAAATAACCGGCCGGGTCATTACAGAAATAGAGTAGACAGAAAATAAAATGCAGAAAAGAGACTCCGGGTGCTGCAGAATGGACTCAAACAATAGCTCACCACTAAGCCTCGGGGTATCAGGGGTGCACGGCGGAATGACTGCCAGATGCACCTGCCTCAGATCCTGCACGATTAGTGCAGAAGTGTAGCGTGAGTACATAAATAACGTGTACCCAGTAAGTATCCAGTCTAGCCTAAAAATGTAGTGATGAGGGGTCGATATCGATACTTACTTTGGGCTAACAATGCAATACAAGAATGTTTATTAAGCATAGAAAATGTGGCTAATAATATTAACACAATAGCAACAGTGATTAAATAATTCTTTAACTAATAGTACATTCCAAAAATCTTCCACTAACACATACAAATTCCAAGTAATTCTCAGGCAATTAAATAATTATAACCTCTCAATTCATGAAAATAATATCAAGTGTGTTCGGGCTCCAAGCATTAACACGCACGATTTATGCCGAGGTCGTACGACCTGATCCAGAATAATGTGTACACTGTCGAGGGTCGAGCGCCACATCCATAAATGCATCTATTATATTGCCGAGGCGTTAGGCCCGCTCCACAAGAAGAGGGACATTACTTTATGAACATCCAATTTAAAAGCTATTATAAAGCTAATACACAAAGAAGCATAATATCTATTATCGGCCAAGTGACCTGCCAAAACTTAAGTAAGTGAAATTCAGTCTTTACAAATCCTTTAACAAGTTTCAATATAATTTAGGTACTTTAATTAACAAGTAGGGTGCAAACATCACAAGTATTTTATGATTTGGGTCCTAAACCACCCAGACTTAAGCATAATTAGTAGCTACGCACGGACTCTCGTCACCTCGTGTGTATGTAGCCCCCACAATTAGATTCAAATAGTAATTTAAATTACCTATGGGGTAAATTTCCTCTTACAAGGTTAGGCAAGAGACTTACCTCATCTCAAAGATCACTTTCCGGCCACAATTTTACTCTAAGGACCCAACTTGGTGCCGAACAATCCAAAGCTAGCCAAAAGCCATATAAAATAATCAATATACACTCAAAAGTTAACAATTTAACTATTTATGTAATGACCCGACCGGCCTTTTTGCTTTCTAGATCCTTGTTTCCCTAATTAAGACTCCTCGTATGTGCTTTTACTATTTTATGACTTACAGGGATTATTAGTTCGGGCTTGGAAGAGTTCGGGTCGAAATCGGAACACTTAGTTCCTTTTCATTGGCTTAAAAGGGTTAAGTTTGACTTGGATCAAAATGTTTATTAAACGGCCTAGGAACCGGGATTTGACGGTTCCAATAGATTCGTATGATCATTTTGGACTTGGGCGTAGGTTCGAATCAGGTTTTAGATGAGTCGAGAGCGTTTCGGTGCATAAAGTTGAAATTTGGCACATTGAAGGTTTTAAAGTTCTTTAAATTTGGTTTGAAGTAGGTTTTGGTGATATCGAGGTCCGTTTGGGATTCCGAACTCTGGAATAGTTCCGTATGATGATTTAAGACTTGCACGCAGAATTTGGCGTCATTCCGAGTTGATTTGATATTAGTCAAACGCGCAAAAGTGTTTCTAGAGGTTTTTGAGTTTCATAATTTGATTCATGTGTTTTGGCATCCGACTCGTACTTCTAGATGTTATTTTGGTATTTCTAGCACGTGAGCGGGTCCGTGTTATGTTGTTGGAGGTATGAGTGTTATTAGATGGATCCCGGGGGTCTGGGGTGTGGATCGAATTGGAAATCAGACTCAGAATTTGGCTTGAAGGACTGCTGGTGCACCAATTCTTGTGCGTCCGCACCTGCAGGATTTTTGCCGCAGGTGCGAGCTTTTGATCGTAGAAGCATTTTTGGAAGAGGGGTCTGTGGCCCACAAAAGCGGAGGAATTTTCGCAGAAATGGCCTCGCTTCTACGATAAAGGAGCCGCAAGTGCGAGAAGGGGGCGTCCAGGCCTAAGTCGCAGGTGCGAGAGGCGAGGCGCAAAAGGGGGCTCGCAGGTGTGGTGCCCTTCCGCAGGTGCGCCCAAAGATGGGCTGGGTGTCTTGCGCATAAGCGGACCTTTATCGACAGAAGCGGTATCACAGGTGCGCCCCAAGGTCCGCATAAGCAGAATCGCTAGAGGCAGTGAGGTCTTTTAATGTCGGGACTTAGGCAATTTTAGCCCATTTCTTTCATCTCTTGGGTGATTTTGGAGCTTCTTGGAGAGGGGTTTCCACTAGCTATTGAAGGTAAGTAATTTCTATACAATATAAGATAAATACATAGATTATAGGTAGATTTTAACATGTAAAATTACAGGTTTAGTTAAAAACCTAGGTTTTGATTAAAATGGGATTTAACCACAAAAATGATTATAGAATTGGGTGAAAATTATATATTTGAGTTCGTGAGGTTATGGGTAATAATTATCTTCGAAAATTTCCGGAATCCGGACACGTGGGTCCGAGGATGATTTTAGGTATCTTCCAATTTGAGTTGGGTAATTACTCTTATAGCTAAATTATTAACGTTTGAGCGTATATTGATTAGTTTATATGACATTTGGCTAGCTTTGGATTGTTCGGCACCAAGTTGGGTCCTTAGAGTAAATTTGTGGCCGGAAAGTAAGCTTTGAGACGAGGTAAGTCTCTTTCCTGACTTTGTAAGAAGGAATTTACCCCATATGTGATTTAAATTGCTATTTGATTCTAATTGTGGGGGTTACGTACGCACGAGGCGACGAAAGTCCGTGCGTAGCTACTAATTATGCTTAAGTCCGGGTAGTTTAGGACCCAAATCATGAAATGCTTGTGATGTCTACACCCTACTTGTTAATTAAAATGCCTAAATTATATTGAAAATTGTTAAAGGACTTGTAAAGACCGAATTTCACTTACTTGAGTTTTGGCAGGTCACTTAACCGTTAATAGAGATTGTGCTTCTCTGTGTACTAGCCTTATAATAGCCTTTAAATCGGATGTTCATAAAGTAACCTCTCTTCTTGTGGAGCGGTCCGAACGCTTCGGCAGTATAATAGATGCATCTATGGTTCGTACCGCTCGACCCTCAGCAGTGTACACATTATTCTGGATCGGGTCATACGACCTCGGCATAAATCCTGCGTGTTAATGCTTGAAGCCCGAATATACATGATATTATTTTCATGAATTGAGAGGTTAAAATTTATTTATTTGTTCAGAATTTATTTGGAATTAATATGTGTTAGTGAAAGACTTTTGGAATTTACTGTTAGTTGAAGAATCATTTAATCACTGCTGCCATTGTGTTAATATTATTATTCACATACTCTATGTCTGTTTAGCATTTTTGTATTTTATTGTCAGCCCATAGTAAGTGTCGATGTCGACCCCTCGTCACTACTTCTTCGAGGTTAGACTGGATACTTTCTGGGTACATGTTGTTTATATACTCACGCTACACTTCTGTATTAATCGTGCAAGATCTGAGGCAGGTGCATCTGGCAGTCATTCCGGTGCGCACCCCGATACCCCGGGGCTTAGTGGTGAGCTGCTTTCTGAGTTCGTTCTGCAGCACCCGTAGTCTCTCTTTTGCATTTTATTTTCTGTCTACTCTAATTCAGACAGTAGTTTATAGTTTTGTATTTTCTACTGGTACTCATACACTTGTGACACCAGGTCTTGGAATACATGCTAGTAGACTTTATGGTTTTTAGAGCATTTATTTCACTGCATTTGCTCACTCATTAGCTTTCGCTTTACTTTATTGAATTTTCTACTCCTTTTTTTCGTGATAAATGAAATTCAACTACTTTGAAATTTATTAAAAAGATTAATTGCATGGGTAGTTCACCGTTGGCTTGTCTAGCAATGACGTTGGGCGCCATCACAGCCTATAGGGGAAATTGGGTCGTGACAATTATAGTAATTACCTAACCCAATTTGGAAGATTTCTAAAATTCACCCATGGGCCCACGTACTCATATTTCAGAAATTTTCGAAGATAATTGTTATTCATAACCCCAAGAACTCAAATATATAAGTTTTACCCAATCCCATTATTATTTGCGTGGTTAAATTCCCTTTTTATCAAAACTAGGTTTTTTAACTAAACCCATAATTTTCATAATTTTACATGTTAAAATCCACCCACAATCTATATAGTAAACTTATATTTAGTAAGAATTACTTATCTTTAATAGCTAGGTGGAAACCCCTCTACAAGAAGCTCCAAATTCGGACCACACAAGTGAGAAGATGAGAAAAATGGGTCTAAGTCCCGTTTTTAAAATGTTTCTGCCCAGTGGTCCTTATATGCGAATGCGATTGGGCATCCGCGATCGCGAAGGTCAAAAAGCCAAGCCCAGAAATATACCCTTCGCGAATGTGGGAAAGGCCACGTGAACGCGAAGGCTTAGCTGGCCTGCCTATCGCGAACGCGATGGCCTCTTCGCGAACACGAAGACCAACGACTTACCCCCTCCCTAGCTAGCTTCTCACTTCGCGAACGCGAAGGCCTGAGCGCGAATGTGAAGGACAGTGGCCCAGACCCCCGCGAACGCGGTCTCCATCTCGCGAACGCATAGCACAATATTCCACTCAGCCCCATTCCTTTATCGTAAACGCGATTACTTTTCCGCGTTCGCGAAGAATGAAACGAGAATAGAAAATTCTGGTGTTTTCAACTTAACTCCAGGCAGCCCGAAACATACCCGAGCCATTCGGGAACCCGTCCCAATACACCAACAATTCCATAAACAAGATACAGACCTGCTCGAACTCTTGAAATGCGTAAAACACTAATGAAACTAAGAATCGCACCTAAACCAAATTGAATTAAGTTATGAACTTTAAGTTTTCAACGTGCTCCGAACGCGTCGAATCATACTTAGACTACTTGAACGACACCAAATTTTGTGTGAAAGTCTTAAATCATCATACGGAACTATTCCCGAGATCAAAATCCCAAACGGACCTCGATATCACCAAAACCTACTTCAAACCAAATTTAAAGAACTTTAAAACCTTCAATGCGCCAACTTTCAACTTTATGCGCCGAAACGCTCCCGGTTCATCCAAAACCCGTTCCGAACCTATGCCCAAGTCCAAAATCATCATACAAACCTATGGGGACCGTCAAATACCAGTTCCAAGGTTGTTTACTACAAATATTGACCCAAGTCAAACTTAACCCTTTTTAAGCCAATATTAAGGAACTAAGTGTTCCGATTTCGACCCGAACCTTTCCAAGCCCGAACTAACCGTCCCCGCAACCCATAAAATAGTAAAAGCACATATGGGGAGTCTTAATTAGGGGAACAGAGATCTAGAAAGTAAAACGACCGGTCGGGTCTTTACATTCTCCACCTCTTAAAACAAACATTTGTCCTCGAACTGGTCTAAAATCTTTCATGGAGTGCCGAACAAGTATGGATATCTACTCCACATGTCCTCCTCAGTCTCCCAAGTCGCCTCCTCGACTGGTTGACCCCTCCACCGAAACTTTACCGAGAAATCTTCTTGGACCCCATCTGGCGAACCTGCCTGTCAACAATGGCAATTGGCTCCTCCTCATAACCCAAGCTCTCATCTAACTGAACCGTGCTATAGTCTAACACATGCGAAATGTTGGCATGATACTTCTAGAGCATAGACAGGTGGAAGACCGGGTGAACTCCTGATAGACTGGGAGGCAAAACAAGCTCATAAGCAACCTCCCCAACTCGCCTCAACACCTCAAATGAACTTATAAACCTTGAGATCAATTTGAACTTCTTGCTGAATCACATGATTCCCTTCATTGGCGAGACTTTTAAGAGAACCTTCTCGCCTACCATAAATGATAAATCGCCCGCCTTATGATCCGCGTAACTCTTCTGTAAGGACTGTGCTGTACGAAGTCGCTCCTGAATCAACTTTACCTTTTCCAAGTTATCCTTCACGAAATCAGTACCATATAACTTAGCCTCGCGCTCAAACCATTCGATGGGCGAACAAAATCGCCGACCACATAAGGCCTGAAATGGAGCCATCTCGATGCTGGACTGATAACTGTTGTTGTAAGAAAACTTGGCCAAAGGCAAGAATTGATCCCGCTGTCCTCCAAAGTCAATCACACATGCTCTAAGCATATTCTCCAAGATCTGAACCATTCGCTCTGACTGCCCGTCGGTATGCGGATGAAAGGCTATGCTGAGCTCTACCCGGGTCCCCAACTCACTCTATACTACCCTCCAGAAATGCGAAGTAAACTGAAGGCCTCTATCTGATATAATGGAAACAGGCACACCATGCAACCGAACAATCTCCTGAATATAAATCTGGGACAATCTCTCTGAAGAATATGTGGTCACAACCGGAATGAAGTGTGCTGACTTGGTTAACCTCAACAATGACATAAACTACATCAAACTTCCTCAAGGTCTGCGGCAGCCCAACTACAAAGTCCATTGTAATGCGCTCCTATTTCCACTCAGGTATAACTATTTGTTGGAGTAGGCCACCTGGCCTCTGATGCTCATACTTAACCTGCTGGCAATTTAGTCACCTCACTACATACTCAACTATGTCCTTCTTCATCCACTGCCACCAATAATGTTGCCTCAGGTCGTGATACATCTTCGTAGCAGCTGGATGAATAGAATACTGAGAACTGTGTGCCTCCTCTAGAATCTTTTCCCTCAATCCATCCACATTAGGAACACATAGACGACCCTGGAGTCGCAGAACATCATCTTCACTGATAGTAACCTTCTTGGAACCACCCTGTAGTACCGTCTCTCTGAGAAGCAATAAATGCGTATCGTAGTACTAACGAGCCTTGATCTGCTCGAATAGTAAAGACTGGGTGACAACGCATGCAAGAACTCGATTGGGCTCTGAAATATCCAACCTCACAAGTCTTTTAGCCAAGGATTGAATGTCCAAAGCTAGTGGTCTCTCCTCCGCTGAAATGAATGCCAAACTACCCACACTCTCCGCTTTTCTGCTCAAGGCATCCGCAACTACATTTTCCTTACCTGGATGATAAATGATGGTAATATCATAATCTTTCAATAACTCAAGCCACCTGCGCTACCTCAAATTGAGATCCCTCTGCTTGAATAAATGTTGCAAGCTGTGATGATCTGTGTAAACCTCACAGGACAACTCATAAAGATAATGCCTCCAGATCTTAAGAGCATGAACTATCGCGGCCAACTCCAAATCTTGTACGAGGTAATTCTTCTCGTGGGGCTTTAGCTGACGTGAAGCATATGCAATAACTCGACTCTATTGCATCAGTACACAACCCAAGCCAAAGCGTGAAGCATCGCAATGCACACTATACATCCCTGAACCGGAAGGCAATACTAACACCGGTGCTGAAGTTAAGGCGGTCTTGAGCATTTGAAAGCCCACCTTACAATCGTCAAACCATCAGAACGGAGCACCCTTCTGGGTCAATCTAGTCAAAGGTGCTGCAATAGATGAGAAGCCCTCCACAAACCAACGATAATAACCTGCTAATCTCAAAAAACTCCTGATCTCGGTCGCTATGGTAGGACGAGGCCAACTCTGAACTGCCTCGATCTTCTTGGGATCTACCTTAATACCCTCTCCTGACACAACATGCCCCAAGAATGCCACAAAATCTAACCAAAAATCACACTTGGAGAACTTAGCATATAGCTTCTGTTCCCGCAAGGTCTGAAGCACCACTCTCAAATGCTGCTTGTGCTCCTCCATACTACGCGAATAGATAAAAATATCATCAATAAAGACAATAACAAATGATTCAATATACGGCTTAAACACCAGGTTCATCAAATTTATAAACACCACCGGGGCGTTAGTCAAATCGAAGGACATCACTAGAAACGCATAGTGGCCATATCTAGTTTGGAAATCCATCTTCGGAACATCCGAATCACGACTATTCAACTGATGGTACCTCGATCTCAAGTCAATCTTAGAGAACATCCTGGCACCCTGCAAATGGTTAAACAAATCATCAATACGCAGCAAGGGGTACTTGTTGTTAATGGTAACTTTGTTCAACTGGCGGTAATCAATGCACATCCGCATAATCCCATCTTTCTTCTTCACGAATAACACCGGTGCATCCCAAGGCGACACACTCGGTCTGATAAACCCCTTTGCTAGCAACTTGTCAAGTTGTTCTTTCAACTCCTTCAACTCTTTCGGAGCCATACGGTACGATGGAATAGAGATTGGATGGGTACCTGGATCCAAATCAATACAGAAATCGATATCACGATCTGGCGGCATGCCTGGAAGATCAGAAGGAAATACATCGGAGAACTCCCGAACTACGGGCACTGAATCAATCACTGGAGTCTCTGCAGTAGTATCTCGAACATAAGCTAGATAAGCCAAACAAACCTTCTCGACCATGTGTCGAGCCTTCAAAAAAGAGATAACCCGACTAGATGCACTGACAGACGAACCCTTCCACTCTAATATAGGCAACTTTGGCAGTGCCAAGGTAACAGTCTTGGAATGGCAATCAAGGATAACATGATATGGAGACAACCAGTCCATGCCTAGGATGATCACAAAGTCGGTCATATCGAGTAACAAAAGATCCGCTCTAGTCTCATAACTACAGAAAGTCATAATACAGGACCGGTTAATCCGATCCACAACAATAGAATCGCCCACTGGTGTGGACACATAAACATGAGTATCCAAGGACTCACGAGGAACACCCAGGAAATGAGCAAACATAGATGAAACATAAGAATATGTAGACCCTGGATCAAATAGTCCTGAAGCGTTCCTACCGCAGACAGAAGTAATACTTATGATCACGGCATCTGAGGCTACTATATCTGGTATGACTGGAAAGACATAGAACATGGTTGGGGAGCCACCTGGCCGGCCTCTACCTCTAGGATGACCTATGCCCACCTACCCTCCGTATCTTGGCGGCCGGACTGCTAGTGGGGAAGCTGGTGCTGCAATCATAGGCTGCTGACCCTGCTGCACTGCCTTGCCCTGAAGCCTAGGGAAGAACCTCCTCACATGACCAAGATCCCCGCACTCGAAATAACCTCTCGGCATGGTAGACTGCTGACCTAAAGTCTTACCCTGATGGCCCACTAGAGGAACCCTAAATAGCCCGTGGATGGTAGGAGCTCTCTGGGATGGCGCTGAAATAGGGCTACACTAGAGCGCCTCGAGGATGCGGCGACGCTGGGTATATGGGCCTGCTAGACTGACCCCTCAAAAACTGACCTATGCCACCAGCCGGGGCACCATTGAACCCTCCAGAATATCGAAACCGCTTATCCCTCGTCACCTGCACTTAGCTCCACTGACGAACACCCTCAATCCTCCGAATTATCTCCACAACTAGCT